>JAECUM010036177.1:0-20414 GCA_016617855.1 Megalonaias nervosa
TAACTCAGTTACGTTGTAGGCTCCTTGCAGAATTTTAACTGATTTCCACGTAGGTCCTGGAGCTGGAGTTAAAGTAAAATCAAATTCATCGTTTACTCCAGTTTTCATGTTGGCCATGGAATGCCACGCCGTACATGAAATTAGTCCAATCTCATATTGCTTTTCAGTATCAAGTTGTATTGGCGGAATATAATTTACTGAAAAATTCGCGCTATCTTTCGCGTTAGCTGTGCTAGAGTCTAGCAATAATGTTGTTGATATTTTTTATATACAATTGTTATATTAAATCGTTCTGGTTTATATTAAATCATTATGCAAAATTAGCATTTACAAAATTAAGTCGCTATGTAAAGTTTTATATTCGTCAGATGTTAATAAATTTTCCGATCTTAAATGATCAAGTATATCAATAATTTCATTGTCAATTTCAGCGCCAACATTTCCAGCTTCCTTTGATGATATCAACACCATTAATCTGCCTATCATTTCGGCAGTTGATGCAAATATTTTTACACCTGTTCCAGTTATTTTACTTCCAGTTTCCCCTGGCGATATAACTAGTGGTTTTTCAATCTCCGCTGGTATTTCAGTTCTAATATACTTTTTGTAGCATCTTCTATGCGATTTTCATCATTTATTATAAATTTCCTATGAAAATTCCAACTTTTACTAAACTCTGTTGGTCTGTTCTCAACTGCTGTTCTATGAAATACTCTAGCAATAACACCGACTCTAATTTTATCAGAAAGTTCAGTCATATGATCTTCTTCATTAGTTTTTTCTAAGTCAGCATTAAATGTAAAGCCATCTGTCATCATTGTATTTAAATCAGCAGTAAGTTTATCATACCTTTCGTTCGACCAAGTTTTTATATTATCAATATCATTTATATCATTTTCTTTTACAAATTCACGATAATCATCATCAGTTACTTTATTATATGCTTTTTCTCGGTAAAATCGTCTTTGTTCTTCAACATTTAAAAACCTTACTGTTAACTCTCCAAATTTGTCTTGTCCTTTTTCAATATCCTCTATTTGTTCTGATATTTTTCCAAGTAAACTTTTAATCTCATGGGAAGTTAATTCTGCTAATCTTCTTTCAAGTAAAAGTGGATTATTAATCAGTCGATTTAGTTCAGTTCGTCTAGCAGCAGGATCAGCAATATTTCTTGCAAGAGCCTCAGCTAATCTTCTTCTTTCTTCGTTAGATCTGGCGATAATTTTTTCGGCAGCTGCTTCTTGTTGTTCTTTAACTAATGCAACCAAACCTTTTTCCTGTAGTCGCTTAATTTCTTCTTCTGATAGCGGCCTGGTTTCAGGTTGTTTTCCAAGTAGTGGCTCAGTAACTGGTTTGAGAATCGTAGCTGTTGTTTCTGCAGCAGTTATTTGCCCACGTCGTGCTTGTTGAACTCGCTTCTTGAATTCTGCCTGAGACTGAGCAAGCTTTTTTAGATCTTCTATATGTTTTCTGTATTTGCTCGTTTATCCATTTTTATTATACATAAATTTTATAAAATTTAAAGAAGTGGAAGACATCTCACTGTATATAATTTTCAATACAACAACGAAACATTTTATTTGGATCATGTGTAAGTTTATCAAACAAGAAAAAGTTATATTTATCCGCTGTCGCTTGATGATAAAGTTCGATAAATTTATCTTTTGTTCCGTCGCCACATTGCTCGTTTGCAATATTTCTAACATCAACATTGTCCAGTCCCGGAAATAATATAAAACAACCAGTATTTCGCCAAATAAATTTGTGAACATTATAAAAACCTTGGGCTAAATAAACAGAATTACATTTCTTATTACGCGACAGTGAAAAATATGATCTTATTTTGTTCATCTCTACATTGTTTAGCGGAATATCATCAAAAACAACTATCTTATGCTCGGACGAATCAAGTTGATTAACTGGAACAAGTTCTTCTGGTTGTTTGATAATAAAAAAATCTTCATCAGCATCAAGATCATGGCGAAATTTGTTATTATATTCGTTAAGTAGCTCGTACTTATCTTGCTGTGGATTAATTGTATAAATATAAACTCGATCGTAGTTAAAATTATCCCCCAGCAGTAAATTTATAAGCACATTTGTTTTTCCCAACCCAGTTCGTCCAACAATAAGATAGTGACAATCTGGAAGTTCATTGTTATGTTTATGTTTCACCAACCGCTCTGTATCAAAATTTAATATCGACGATTTTGTCATTGTTTGTTATACAATTTTATGTTATATTAAATAAATAATGAGCTATTATACAAAATTTGGAACAACATTAGGAGATTTATTAGCTGTAAGTACAACAATAACAAACGGAACTGTTGATTTATCCGGATATTTAAAAAAAAAATGGAGATAAAATAACAGGAAATCTGTCCATGTCAAATCAGCGAGTAATAGATTTAGAAACAGATTATCCGCCAATAAATGTTGTTAATACACAAGCTGTTAGTTATGCACAATTAAACTCCGTCGACGGTAATAAACTAGATAAATCTGGCGGAACTTTAAGCGGCAACTTAGATATGTCAGGAAACAAAATTATAAATTTGGAGACTGGATATCCACCAGCAAACTTAAATCAAACACAAGCGGTAAGTTATTTACAGTTAAAATACGTGGATGATAACAAACTTGATAAAACCGGTGGAGCGGTTACAGGTATTATTAACATGAAAGATATAAAAAATTATTGGGTTAGAAACTGTATATCCGCTAGAAATCTTTGATAAAACACAAGCTGTAAGTTATGCACAACTAAAATCTGTTGACGATAATAAACTTAACAAATCCGGCGACATAATGACAGGTAACCTTGCAATGAGCAATATCTCAAAAATAACTGGACTACCGACAACCTCGCCACCAGCTAATGATGCTGATGCTATTAGTTATGCTCAGTTAAAAGAAGAACTTACCCCATATTTTAAGAAATCTGGTGGACCAGTGACAGGCAATATAAACATGAGAGACAAAAAAATAACTATTACATATGTTCCAGTTAACCTTAATGATCTGACAAATAAAGTGTATGTTGATAGTCTGTCTAGTGGTATAAAACGAACTAAAAACAATGTTGGATATTTTCCAACACTTTATAAAGCAACTGACAACAGAATTGGGTTTGAGGTAAGCGCATTATCATATTATCCTGAAAATTGTCCTTATTACGCTTTTTCTGACAGACACGAGTGGACGACCAACGGAGAAGTTGAAAATTTTTGGATCAAAATTAAATGTCCCACTGCAGTTGCTATTTGGCAATTTCATTTGCGCGGCAGATTAAACTCAAGTGTTGGGAGAATTTATAATTGGTAATTGGAAGGATTAAATAATGATATCGACTGGGCAACATTACATAGTGCAGCAAATACGTATACTACAACAACACAATATTTTATAATCCCGACAGAAAATATTGTTAACAAGTACTTATATTTCCGAGTTAATGTTTTTGCTGCTGAACATCCATTTCCACGACTAACAGCATTTCAAATATATACACTCGATGATCAAATTTAATCTAATGCTATAAAATAATGTCGGAACCACCAATTATAACTGTTGCGAGGGAATTTTATGATAATATTTTTAACCCAGAAAAATATGTTAAGGACGTAGCATTAGCGGCACGTGCGATAAATACTATGAAACATTTTATACTTCCAATGAGAAATTCTCCATTGTTAGAAGGAGAAAAAAATTTTGCTCGTGTTATACATATGCGAAGACCACAACTGAGAGAAGCATTAGGAAACTTTGATATTATAAGCGGATACTGTCACCCTGATGATTGCCTGGAAGAACAAAAACAAGTTGAAATCCTGTTTAAAAAAATATTGCTCGAGCTTGATTCTGGAAATATAAATTTGATAATGCTATCAGGTTTATTAAAATCACGAGTAGCGCAGTTGGAAAAACAAACGAATGATAGCCATGATCGTCTCGACAAGCTAGCTGAATCTAGGATAATAGGAATAAAAAGAAACAGGAGGTTATATAGTAGTTTTTCAAAACGAAACATTTTTAAGCATCTCGGCATGTACTACCACGATAAAGAAAACTTAATTAAAATCGTTACTATGACGCCAGACATAGAGTTACTTATTAAAGTGCACTCAAACGCAATTTTGCCAATGACACGTAAAAAAGACCCAGATTCTGAGCCGATTATTCTTGATAAGTCTCTAAAAATAATCAAAGATTTTAACGATGAAATTAGTGATCTTAATGATATTGAGCAAGAAAAGTTTTTTGATAAAGTCGATCAAACAAATTTGGAAGTAAAAATTGATTCTTATTACAACATAAGTGAAGAAGATGATATTCCATTCCATCAATCCAGCGCTCTAAACAATTGTTATTACGAAATTATTACAATGAAGTCGAGAAAATACTCACAAAACCATATGAAAAATTAATGCCAAAAGTAGCTTCTGCTATTGGTCTGATAACAATTGAATTAAAATCACTCAAAAAATTAATGCTAGCAAATTTTGTTGTCGCATATGCAATTATCAGACAACATCTTGTTCTCAAAAATTTCACGTTAGATCAAATAAGCTCGGTATTAGGGTATATTGATAAAACAGAAAGCGATTACAATAATTTAGTGAATGAAACAGATTTGTATGAACGTGAAGTAGGAAATACTTTTGACTCATACGATTGGTTAAAAATAACAGATGCACGATATAAGGATACTTCGTCAGATGTTTATGACAAATACAGAATTTTTATAGCTGATCCTAATAATAATAAATTTCGTGAGTTTCTTGATTCAATTGCTGGTGCCAGAACTATTGTCTTTGTATAAAATATTGTATAATGAAAAAACATATCATCGATTTCAATCATATTTCAGAAGAAATTCCAAAACAAGATGTTGACGCATTAGTACAATATTACAAATTGTATCACAAAAGCCTCTGGTGTGTAAAAGAATGTTATAAATACAACCGTAGAATACTTCGAGTAATATCATATTTGCCATTGTTAATGACTAGCTCTGGTATAATCTCAAGTGGAGCATTACTAAATCCATTTTTGTTAATAAAATCTGGTGTCGGTGTCTCTCTTTCAACACTTGTTAAAAAAATTGAACCTAAACTTGAAACAAAAAAAAAAAATTCTTGTAAAACAGCAAGTATCACTTACAAAAAATTACTTGATCAAATACGATCTTACTTGCGAGGTGTAAAATATGACATGGACGATTCAATACGCGAGTTTCGTATTATTGACAGTATGTTAACAGATATCCTACCAATGAGAGTCAGCAGGTATGAAAAAGATTATCATAAAATATGGTTACAACAGTAGACCGATCGTCATCCTGCTGTTTATTTTTGTCTTTTAGCTTTAGAAATATCATTGTCAAATAAAATATCAACCATATTGTCAATAAATGTCATCACATCATCTGACCAACCTACTATTCTCACATCATTTTCAGTTGCGAACAGCCATACTGACCCATATTTTGGTGATACATGATATCCAACATTTTTGATACAATTACTTATTATATTAGGTTTTATGCCAGTATAACTTGAGGCTGCTCTGATTGAATCAAATCTCTTACAAAATCTGTTTGTCAGATCAAATCCAACATGTCTTATTGATGATGGATAATAACCCATATTATATAATATTTCATTGTTCAATATGAAAAAATCTTTCCAAGTTTGGGAGGGGGATGGGGTCTCTGATCTAGAATTCGCATTTGGTTTAGGATCAGCCTATTACTATACTGAAAGAAAAATATTTTATCACCAAAAAAAGTTAATCTAGCAGGTCCTTAGAGTTCTGGTCCAGAATCCGCATTCGGTTTAGGATTAGCCTCCTACCTTACTACTGAGGATGACTTTCAGTCAGGGAAAGTGTGATATTCGAACAGAAATAGACACATTCTATGATCACGCATACATTTATAAAATGCAATATAGGGAGAGAATCATTCTCATTCCATGACTACACACATCATATTAGAAAAAGCGTGATACATGAAGATAACATGGACTCATTCAATTACCACACAAAACTTGATAAGAAAGAGGCGATACGTTCCGAAAAAGATTCATCAATGATCACATAAACGATTATGTATAACTACAATGCATCCATCCAGACCTCAAAGCGACCACAGTTACATGCATACAACTAGAATTTACATACAAATCTTCTCCAAGCAGATGGACTAATTGTAAAACTCATGAAATGGATATAGATACAATATAGAAATAAGGAAATAAATTGCTAGAAGGCCTACATTCACATTCTGAAATAAATGTTAGCTAGATATATCATAAAATTGGTTAATTAGTTAAATTGTAACTTTTAGAAAAATGATTACAGAATAAACACTTAGTGAATTACAGAAGTAATAAATCTAACATTAAAGCAGAAACCCATTTAATACTGTACTGACTCAAATCTGAATATTGCATACTGATGTACATACACAAGTGAGTAGCAGCAGAGAAGGTGAACAGACCACTTGTCTGAATCGTCTGTTCGCAAAAATAAAGGTTCATACAAAGGCTGAAAATACAAGGTCAATAACGCCAAACCGAAGCCTCTAACCGACAGAGATTTCTCTAATTCGTTTAGCTCATTTTGTTACTTCATTTTTGACGCACATGTTTTCAATTTTTTTATGCGTGTTCGTCCCTTACCTAAGACCGAGTCAGGTAATTAATACTTGTTGACCATAATGCGTGCGTCAACAAGAGTCCCAGAGGCAATTCCTTTGAGGAATATTAAAACTGAAACAATAGTAAAAGGTTTGAAAAAGTTATTTTACTCAATTTGACCTTCCCAAATCAGTCCAATCTTATCAAGGGTCATATTTTAGGTCTGGAATATTCCAGCAAGTTATGTACGAATTAGGCATCCAACAATTCAAGTCTTCTGCCTATCAGCCTAAGACTTAAAGGGATTTAGAAAGATTTCTACAAACTTTGAGAAATATGATTCGGTCATATTGTTTTAATACAGGAAAAGATTGGGATGAAAGCATTCATTTACTGTTGTTTGCTGTTAGGGAATCAGTTGCAAAATCTTTAGGATTCAGTCCTTTTGAACTAGTTTTGGACATACTGTTCGTTGAGCACTGAAGTTGTTAAAAGAGAAAATTCTTTCTAATGAAGATACAGAAATTAATCTTCTCGATTATGTTTCCAATTTCAAGTGTAAGTTGTTAAGGGCTTGTGAGGTTGCAAGAACTAATCTGCACTCAATTCAGTCACAATGAAATTAAGGTATGATAAAAATACAAAGGAAAGGAGTTTACAGACTGGTGATAGAGTTCTGGCTCTCTTTCCCATACCACAAAATCCTCTTTAGGCCAAGTAGTATGGTCCTTACACAGTTGAAAAGAAAGTAAATGATTTAAATTATATCATAAATACTCCTGGGAGGCGAAACCAAAAACAACTTTCCCATATAAATATGTTAAAGGAGTATGTTGAGAGAGATAGCCAGGTTAAGCATGCAATTAATTTATTTGTACCTGCCCCACATACTGAAGATTTAGGCGAAGAAATGCAGTTGGACTGTATTGACTTAGGAGTAACAAATCTTCGAAATTCAAAAATAATCTGGACAAGAGACTTTCACATTTGCAACAATAAGAAAGGAATGAACAAAAACAGTTGTCACTTGAATATGAGCACTTATTTCCAGCTGTTCCTACGAGAACAAATAAAATCTACCATGAAGTTGAAATTGTAAATTCCACACCTGTGAAACAACACCCATACTGGATGAACCCTCGTGAACAGGAATGTTTGAAAAAAAGAAATTCAGTATTTGCTGTAGAATATTTCATAGAGCCTAGTAAAAATGACTGGAATTCACCATGTGTACTTGTTCCGAAACCAGATAATACTTTCCGCATGTGCACTGATTATAGAAAGGCTAACAGTGTGACTAAACCATATTCATTTCCATTACCAAGAATCGATGACTAAATTAATAAGTTGGAAATGCCAAGTGTGTCACCAAATTTGACATGTTCAAAGGATTTTGGCAAATTCCACTGATGGAAAGAGCAAAGGAAATTTCGGCATTCGTGACTCCAGATGGACTTTATCAATATAAAGTGATGCCGTATGGGAAGAAAGGTTCGCCTAGTACATTTCAACGCAACATGAACATGATTACATCTGGTCTAGATAATTGTGATGCTTACATCGATGATATCATCTACAACAAAACCTGGAAAGATCATTTATCAACAATTCGGAAATTCTTTGACAGACTCACTGATGCAAATGTGACAATTAATTTATCCCAAAGTGAGTTTTGCCGTGTTTGCATAACAGTTCTAAGACATATCGTGGGACATGGACAAATTAAACCGATAGATTCTAAGGTCAAGGCTGTCTCTGAATTTCTCTTTGCCTATACAGTAAAAAGCAACTGATGCGATTTTTGGGGTATGGCTGGATACTATCGGAAATTTTGTTCCAGTATTTCCATAATTCCTGAACCTCTGGCAAATTTATTGTGCAAGAAAACCAAGTTTCATTGGTCTGACAGGAGGCTTTTCATAAGTTAAAGGCCATACTTAAAGAGTGCACCAGTTCTTACAGCTCCAAATTTCAGTCAAACATTAAAACTGTCTGTTGATGCAAGTGATGTTGGGGTTGAAGCAGTATTGATTCAAGAAGAAACAACTGGTGTTGACCATCCAGTGTGCTATTTTTAAAAGAAATTAAATAAGCACCAGAGAAATTATTCCACAATCAAGAAGGAATGTTTGGTTTTGATATTAGCATTGCAACACTTTGAAGTTTATATTAGTTCAGCTCCTTCTCCGATTATTGTGTTTACTGATCACAACCCCCTTACTTTCATCGGCAAAATGAAAAACAAACATCAGAGATTATTAAGGTTGAATTTTGTCGTTGCAGGAATATAATATTGACATCAGGCACATCAAGGGAAAAGACACTTTAATAGTTGATGCACTTTCACGTGTATAGAAATATATTGTTTCATATTGTGTCATTCATAAGATTTCATATTATTGTTTTTCTACTACATTTATATGTGACTTATAGCAAAAAGAAAGCTTTATTGTATAAATCTTTCTTTTTTTATGACGGGAGTGTTGTGTATATTTAATTTAATAGTTTATTTGTTAGGTTTTTTTTAAAAAAAATATTTTATTTCATTGCATGCTATTGTAATGTAAGATTGTGTGCTGCACGTGACCAAGTCCAAAACTGAGTTCATTTCTGCTTGACCTGATTGATTTTTTTGTTGATTTCATTGATGTCAACAACTAATACCTAGCTAAATGATTCACTATGTGTATGAGCTTAACATCAGTATTATTATTCAGGTAAACAACAAGGAGTAAATTTGTTGATTTGGATCAGGGTTTTGGAGATTCCTAAGTGAATTTTACATGTTATTGTGTTGTAAGCAAAAATGGTTCATTAGATCATTCTAGAAGGTTCTTTTCCATTAAGCAATATTTTTAAAAAATGCTAATTGTGACATGAGGTCAAGTAAAGCATTAAATAAATCTTGTGACTGTGAGGATTTGGTCAATCGTGCTTTAGCATCTAGCACCTTCAAGTTATATTATGCTGTGACCAGTTTGTGCTGAATTTTATTTTCTTCAAATTATTTAATTCAGATGATTATTTCCTCTGGAAATACAAAATTGCTGTGATAAAATTCTTGGATAAAGACTTTTACTGGAATTTATATTGAATTTAAAACTGGAATAATATTTCTGTGATTCAACAAGAGAGTGTTGACACATCAGCACTCCGTAGGCTATAACAGACACGTTATCGCCTTCAATTTTGGATCTCTTCGCGGCTTGAACTGAGTTTATTTAGGACTTTTTATTATTAGGACTTGTGTCTATAATTTTTGGATTATTTTGGGATTTAATTCGCAATACCGCAAGTTTTTCTCATTTTCACTTTGTATTCTTGGGAAATAAATTATTTGTGAAATTTTACAAAGTTTGTTGTCTTTCACTCTTTTCTCTATCTTTCACTCTTTTCTTTATCTTTCACTCTTTTCTGTTACTTGTTTTAAGAGCATAGACTCGTATCACCTTAGCTTTGTTCCTATATTATGCCTTCAAAAAAGACATGGTGGAGTTGGTCAACATACTTATTCCAGACGGGTCAATACAGATGGTGATTCCATGACAGGTTGCTCTTTGTGGTTCTTAACAATCTCACTTGTATTTGGATATAAAGCCATCCGCCATTCGATTTTACTCTCCTGGATATTGTTCTGGTCGTTTTGCAAATATGTGCCTTGGGGGACGTCTGACGCGATTGTAATAGAAGCGAACATTTTTGTCGTCTTGAACAACTTCAAGTCTGTGTTTGGAGAGAAAGTCCCCAATCTGTTGATTTAGAGGATTCGTACACTTCTTCTAAAACACTGCTTTGCCCTGGAGACTTTTCCGAAAGGGAAAGTTTTCTTCCATAATATGATGATATGCGTACTGAAAATTACCAAGATTTCTTGACGTTGCTGGCTGAGGTACCTAGTCCAAAATTGACCGCAATAACTGAATGAATCAATATTTGATGTTCGATATTTGTCTTTATTCCACATATAGAGCTTCCTTTTGCCTGGTTTCATCTTTGTCGTACTGATATTAACATTGCTAAAGCTGCGTGGTGGTCACGAATGCCAGGAAACTCTGTTCACCTGTTATGGTCCGTTTGTAAAGAATATGTCCATGGACAAGTCATCTCTGGTTTGGAAGTGCACTATTTGGTTCAGACCTAATTCGTTTTTAAGTGAAGGAAGAGTTGATTGATAGACTTTCTGTACCGATGAGTGGTGCTGTTGTGGTTAGACTAATTTTTATCTGGAGTTGAAATCCCCAGCAATCCATATGGCATCGTCCTGGAAAGGGAGGGATGCTGACACGACGATGTTGATCAAATCCAAAGAATGCTTAGTGTTATTATTAGTCAGCCCTGGTACACACTGATCCACACTTGTAATCCAGATGACAGAGACCTTGAACTGAGGCATACTGATATGACAATCGTAATAAGGACTAAAGAATATTCAGTGTTATTATTAGTAAGACCCTTTCATACACTTAGCCAACAGGGTTTGAGAGTCAGTGCAGCTGGTTTCTCGAAGAACATTATGCCAATCTGATCAGACGTAATGTGCCTCCATACCCACCAGTTCCATATAGCTGCTGTAACCACTTTTCAGGTACAAAATTTCATTATCCATGTCAGACTCGTTAAGCCAGGTATCGCAACCAAAGACTTAGTGTTGACATAATCGATATGTTCCAGAAACTATTACTTTTACTTGCAAATCAAAACACTATGGATATTTACAGACAACAATCTGATGATATTTGCACGTAGCTGCGTGGTGCTAGTCTTGTAAGTGCTCACTGTTGGAGCCGATGCTAATCGAAATCAGTGAGACAGTTATGTCAACCAATAAAATTGATCGTCTTATGCTACTTCATCACGGATGACACGCTTGGGATACGCTCGATTTGGTCTAAAATCATCCATACTGATCTTTTAACTTAATTTTCTTGGGTTGTTTATATGGGTAAACGTGCACTATAAATAGAACATTTTACCCGAAATATGAAAAATAAGGGTCATTGTCGCAAGTGCTCAGTCTAGAAGTAACCCTACGTAGGTATGAATATTCTTTCTGACACAAAACCGTAATTGGAATGTAGCAGTCATGTTCCAAAGATAACAATTTTGCAAATGACTCAAATCAGGAAAACTCTAAACATGATAAAATAACACTACCTAATCACATACCGTTAGGTATGGCGCTAAATAGCCTCATAGTGCTGGTGCGCCGTAAAAAATTCAATCAACCAACCAACCAACCTTCAACTGTTTGGTTTCGTATCGCTGGTCGATACGTAATCTTTTACCACTTATAAATAATGAAGGATATAACCTTTTGCATGGCGCTAAATAGCCTCATAGTGCTGGTGCGCCGTTAAAAAATTCAATCAATCAATCAATCAATCAATCACATACCGTTAGTTAATCACAGTACCGAATGAAATTGTATTTAATCACAGTACCGAATGAAATTGTTCCGATAAGATTTGTTTCGCTTTAGACAATTGTTCTGATAAATCCGATTGAGGCCGCTTTTATTGTTTGTTGATTTTTCCAAGGCTTTTGACTATCATTCATGTAAAATGTTTGAACTATATTGCTAAGATAAAGTATCGGTATAAAGCTGTTTTAATGTTCCACTTTCGATGTATAAGAATTTACCTTCATGTCTGTATATGAAAGGTCAATATACTGATTGTTTTCTCTGAATATTGGTAAAAGACATTGTTACATATTAAGCCTTCATCTCTTTAATTTATTTGTAAATGAGTTGGATTTATTAATTTTAAAATATATTCTTGAAACTTCCAAGTGATGCATCTCCTTCTTACAACGAAGAGAATGTGGAATTTTACCTCGGTGTTTTACTTCATTTTGTAAATGTATAGAATACATGCATTAGGTTGATCAAATTTGGATAATAATCGATATCCATGTTATTTTATGCTATATCATAATTGACGAATCAGGTAAAATCAAATCAATTAACAATATTTAAATATACAGTAATGAGATATTCATTTTGGTACGCAAACTTTATTGGATATTAAGAAATTATTTTTATTCAAGTTACACAACGTCTTAAAGACATCCAGCTGCACATCAAGAAACATGAAACATATCATCATATTAAATTTCAAGACAATTTTTCCGTTAAATTGCATACACCCATTGAATGACCTACCTATGCATTATTCAAAATTAGTTTAGCTATTGAGAAAGGTCGGTATAATGATATCCAGGTATGGTATTAAGCCAGAATGGTCAACATCGTTTCATTTAACAGTGTATATTTAAATGAGATTTTAGAACCATATTCTACATTACTACAATACTGTTATGTATCTGTAATATTACGGGTCAGTGACCTTCTTGACCACTGTTATGTAACCGTGGTATTAAGGCCAATGAATATGATAACCATTGTTGTCTAATTGTGGTACTAAGGGCCAATAGATATTATGACCACTGTTATGTAACTGTTATTAATAGCCAATGGATATCATGACCACTGTTCTGTAATTGTGGTATTAAGGGCCAATGGATATTATGACCCCTGTTATATGACTGGGGTATTGAGGGCTAAATGCTTACATGACCATTTTTATGTAACTTTGGGGATATGGCCTACATTACTACGGTTGTATGACTGTGTTATTAATAGTCAAAGGATATCATGCCCACTGTTGTGCAACTGTGGTACTATGGGCCAATAGATAGTATGACCACTGTTACGTAACTGTGTTATTAATAGCCAATGGATATCATGGACACTGTTGTGTTCCTGTGGTATTAAGGGCCTATGGATATCATGACTACTGTTATATGACTGGTATTGAGAGCTGATTGCTTACATGACCATTTGTATGCAACTTTGGGATATGGTCTACTTTAATACGGTTGTCTGCTGTGGTATTATGGACTAACGACGCTACATTACTACAGTTGTGTGACTGTGGTATTATGTGTTAAAGGCCTACATTACTATAGTTCTGTGACTGTGTTATGATGGGCTGTGGCCTACATTACTACGGTTGTGTGACTGGTATTAGAGTTAAAGTATAACATTACTACAGTTGTGTGACTGGTATTATGGGTTAAAGGCTTACATTACTATAGTTGTGTGAATGTGTTATTATAGGCTGTGACCTACATTACTACGGTTGCGTGAGTGGTATTATGGGTTAAAGACCGACATTATTACGGTTGTGTGACTGGTATTATGGGTTAACGGCCTACATTACTACGGTTGTGTGACTGTGCTATTATGGGCTGTGGCCTACAATACTACGATTTGTGTGACTGGTATTATGGGTTAAAGGCTTACATTACTACGGTTGTGTGACTGTATCATTATGGGCTGTGGCATACATTACTACGGTTGTGTGACTGGTATTATGGGTTAAAGTCCTACATTACTACGGTTGTGTGACTGGTATTATAGGTTAAAGGCTTACATCACTACGGTTGTGTGACTGGTATTATGGGTTAAAGGCTTACATTACTACAGTTGCGTGACTGGTATTATGGGTTAAACGCCTACATTACTACGGTTGTGTGACTGTTATTATGGGCTGTGGCCTACATTACTACGGTTGTGTGACTGGAATTATGGGTTAAAGGCTTACATTACTACGGTTGTATGACTGGTATTATGGGTTAAAGGCCTACATTACTACGGTTGTGTGACTGGTATTATGGGTTAAAGGCCTACATCACTACGGTTGTGTGACTGGTATTATGGGTTAAAGGCTTATATTACTACAGTTGTGTGACTGGTATTATGGGTTAAACGCCTACATTACTACGGTTGTGTGACTGTGTTATTATGGGCTGTGGCCTACATTACTACGGTTGTGTGACTGGAATTATGGATTAAAACATTACTACGGTTGTGTGACTGGTATTATGGGTTATAGGTCTACATTACTACGGTTGTGTGACAGGTATTATGGGTTAAAGGCCTACATTACTACGGTTGTGTGACTGTGCTAGTGTGGGCTGTGGCCTACATTACTACGGCTGTGTGACTGGTATTATGGGTTAAAGGTCTACATTACTACGGTTGTGTGACTGGTATTATGGATTAAAGGCCTACATTGCTACAGTTGTGTGACTGGTATTATGAGCCTATGAACTGCTTTGCCAATACACTATTATCACGATCATTGTCATAAATAGGTGTAAGAACTTAGGGAATATGGTTGACAAGATTAAACTGAGATAATTCATTCATTGAATAATAATCGTACCTTAAAACTGATAATGCTATTGTAAATCAATATACAATATAATTAAACAAGGTTCAAAATTTCAAAATTTCATCTCGAAATCCTCTCTCTCTCTCTCTCTCTCTCTCTCTCTCTCTCTCATGTATAAAGAAGAGAATACGGGAATAAATGTGGAGTGAGGGGAAAAAAAGAAAACTGAACTTGTACCAAGTAACCTACAAGAACCTGGAACTTCGTGACGGTTAGCTGTACATGTTCCATGGGATTTTAATAGTGTTGACGGTACTAGTGATACAAAGGTGCAACAGAGTGTCAAGATTTGCACGGTACATTTATTTGTACAAAGGAATACACATACTGTAATATGATACAAATTTGCAACACTGTCAAGATTTGCACGTTACATTTATTTCTACGAAGGAATACACATACTGTAATATGATACAAAGGTGCAACAGCCTGTCAAGATTTGCACGGTACATTTATTTGTACAAAGGAATACACATACTGTAACATATTTAATGCTTAGTTTGTTTCTTTTTCTGTTTTAAAGTTTATACTAACTATTAATATGGGTCTAAAACCATTATTTAATAATAAAATGTCCGCTGTGTGGGTTGGTAAGGCAGAAGACAAATCGACTAATAAAGAAGCATTGTGATGAGCAATGAATAGATGCGTTTAGGGTAAATCTCCCCAAATCCACCATCAGAACTCTCTCTCTCTCTCTCTCTCTCTCACACACACACACACACACACACTCTCTCTCTCTCTCTCTCTCTCTCTCTCTCTCCCACACACACACACACACATATGCAAACACACACACACACACACACGTAATACATTATGGACCTTGGTTGAAAGATGACAGCGAAAATACGTTTTTAAAAAAAAAAAAAAACGAGTGTGGCGTATTTTCGCCTGTCATGCGACGATTTCTCTGGACCTGTTAATGATGGAAAATGTTGTAACACCAAGCTAAGGAAACTATTGCTATAGTTAATTAGCAGATGAAAGGTCTGTTCAAGGAAACATATTGGATTCACCATCTTGATACAATATAACCAAAATGTTCTAAATTCAAACGTTCAATATGACATTCACTAAAATATAAATTCGAAATGTATCTCGCATTTTCTGATGTTCCCGTGTTCTTGTTTATAATCAGAATTACATGTTTCGCAACTGTAACCCAAATGATGTAATTTAAATTTTCATTTGCCTAATATTTACAGTAATATAAATAAAGAAGTATTTTACGAAATAAATAATAATTTTGTCATAATTGCAATTATTATATGTAATTATTTATTAACCATGTTATTAAGATAATCTTATCATATTGTTTTTATGACATTCTCTTATTTTAGGTTCAAATTTCACTCTTTAACTTAAGTTGCTGGGTATTTTTAATGTAACATATTTTGCATTTAATAACTGGATACTGATATAAATTAAAAAATAAAAAATGTTGAAAGTTTGAAAGATTATTTACAATCTTCATTCAATTCAAAATACATTATAAATAAATTCATTATACATAATAATACAAAGTAATTAAACTGTTTATCTCTAGCAATTTAAAAAGTTCCAATTTTAGTTTTCAATAGAGATATTTGTATCTTTATCATCCAGTTTTATTGTCTTTTCATGCATCTAATTGTCTTTTATCCATGCTATATATGCATTTTTTCGTACCAACTAGAGACAGAGAGAGAGCGTAAACAGAGTAGAGTCAGATCTTCATTTATCTTGATCTGAAATACTATACAAGGCTTTTAAATCAATAAACTTCTAAAGAATGTTTCTTAAGTCCGTCTCAGCCCAGATCAGTTTACATGATCCGTCCCTTAGCACAACAGGAATCAAATTCTACCGTTTGGGGATTCAAATACAATAATTTTAAAAATTCTGCATTGTTTGTTATCTCATATATTGTTTTTGTAACATTGGACTTTAAAAGGGGATCATACAATCTCTTCCATAGGTTAGTAACTGACGTTGATTTTGCAGCTGTTTTATAATCGTTGCGTTTTATCTCGCTATAAACCTCCAGTGATATTTTATGCAAAAACGTATGAAGTCCGCCAATTGTAAAATGAAATTGCAAATCAGCCGTTATCAAGTAATTAATCGTACCTATTTCATCGACCTCATAGCTAAATTTCTTTGCAACCTTAAACAAAATATGTTTCACAAAGAAGTCGGCCGAAATAACCTCAAAAGATTTATTATTCAGTATAACGCCAACATAACTTTTGTCAGGTTGATGTATGTGCCCACTAATATCAAACATACTATGAATTTCCTCAGTATTTTGATGGGTTTAGTGTCTGATAAAAGGTGCTCCTAATTTTGTCTTGTGCGCGCGCTGTTTCACTTCTGAATCGTTCTATGTCATTTAGCAAAACATAGATGATGGCATCATTGTACAGTATAATAAAAAAATTACAAAATTTGTTCAACTGATTTGATTTTGGATATCTTCATTACTGCTCATATCATAACAGGATTCATTCGTGTAATTATTTCAGACGCTTCAGGTGTATTAGAGTATTTAGAGAACGTCAGGGACTTCATTTTGTCTTGCACAGTGTCAAATAAAGTTTTCATCCTTTTCTGCTTATAAGTTTGACTAAGAATGCATCGTTGCTGTTCTCAGATATTCTGATGTCAATTACTTTATCAGTAGGCTCCGGAAATATATCAGAAAATGTATTTGGCATCTTTTGGGCCTCCTTGGTAAATCTGTACGATGCATTCAAACGAAACAATGATTCAAGCATTTCTACCATATTATGTGGATGCCTTTCCTCGGGAAGAATGATGCCATCATTTGAGAGCTCCATACAATGCTTTCAAAATATTATAAGCTTCGATCAGAGAATTTATCTCCATATATAACATTTTAGAATTTACTGTAGTTTAGTTATAATCAACAATTTCGGCCTGAATGAAAACTATACCATGCGGATCATTATATTAATTAACGATAGCTTTTTGCCGGTAACTGAGGCAAATCCACGTATCTTGTATGACTCTGGCTATTTTGTTTGGCCGCTAATTGGTCGCTTGTTTGACCACTTCACTTTTGTGGATTAATAATCCACAGGTTATACACAATATGTGACTTTTATGTTAAAATGAGGAAAAGTTATGTGGATTGAGGCTATGACCTATATCAGAAATTAAAAGGCCAAAGATACATCCTACTACTTCCACATTGTTCAATTCCCACTCAAGGAACCGGCTGATCGAGTGGTCTAAGGCACTTGCCTTTATGGACCATTCACGTATATCACCTATGTCCGTGTGATTTTGAGTCTCGACTCGACCATCATGAGTATGTGAGAAAGCTTGCGAGTAGCTTCCCACGAGTAGGTGGTCTTTGCGAATCCTTCCTCCACAAAATATGCTGCCCATAATGTATAGCCTATCCTACGCTGAGAAATGACATTAAACCCGTTTCTGTTAACTAATTCTCTCTCTCTCTCCCTCTCTCTCTCTCTCTCTCTCTCTCTCTCTCTCTCTCTCTCTCTCTCTCTCATGAAGAAATGCTATGAAATACTGGGTGTAATTTAAACCATACTTTTTTATTTTTACACAAATCAAATCAGTGACACGAAACCATAAACATTGATCAAGTCCCCAGTAGCAATAGATCGCATTATGATGACTCTTGTTCGATCTTGAAATTACTCGTGCATTCCTTGAACTGTCAAAGGTTATCTCCAAGATTTATTAAATAAACAAATGGAAAGCGAGTCTAAATCATATCTAGTACTTGTGAGTCATGTGTCTAGACAACACTATTTACACAGTTACGCCAGTACCCGGAGCCATATCTGATTATCCTCGTGTCATTAGCTGGGTTTGAAAATATGGGAGGAGAGCTGTTAACAGACACGTGACAAAAACACACATGGTGATCGCAAAATTCAATATAAATATGGATAGTATCAGACCTTCAAGTTTGCCGGACGTTGAAGATGGCATTGTGTCACAGCTGGCTCCAGATCTTGGCATTGTTTTTTCTATTAGTTACTAATGGAAAAACGGACGCTCAACCAGTTTGTCCAAATGAAGATGCATCTCTTAAATTATGGTCTAATCACGATACTTGGCGTACGGGAAAGGTAACGTATTCCTAATTGAATTCATGTTTACAGGGTTTTTCTTTTCTTTTGAGGGAGTTCTTGTTGTTCCATTGTTTTCTAAACATTCGCTAAACAACAGGTGTTTAAATTTTGTCAGTACTATCTGAAATCAAATTCAAAACACTTTCACGGTTACAACATTACATAGAATAAAAGTGGAGATATACAAGGCACACGTAAATTCTGAAAGTAGGTTGCAAATTAACAAATTTAGCAACAGCTGCTAATCTACACAATACCGACCTGATGAACGTATTAACCAAAGGCGCAGAATGAATCCAAGAGAAAAGGGTGGGAAAGGAAACCGAAATACACAAAACTGTCGGTATGGTTAACACAGCCAAACTACGAATAATGATTTCAATGACACATGTGTTTTATCTTAACATATAAAGGTGCACTTTTGATGTTTCTTTCTCTAGCTCGCAAATAGAAAATGAATCTCTCATCGCATCTGCCAGCATGGAAATGCGGGCGCCCTGCATACCTGTTGTTTGAAAAGAAACATACGAAAACTATCCATCTTCATGTAAGACAGGTCTTACCAATATTCAATGAGCTAAGCCTTACGATACAAATTGAATATATCCTTGTAATTTGTAATAAAAATAACAGAATTAGAAGCATTATAGTCAAGAATCGTTTCTCTGTTTGCAACTGAGAGAAACCTTAACTGTAATGCTCCTAATTGTGTTATTTTTATCAGAAATGTTTTTGCGGAATCACAAGATCAAGCCCAAGGTTTTGGGTGGAGAAAAAATCATATGTTTCAAACAATGTAATCTTTAGGGGAATAACTGATTTAAAAATATCCACTTTAGAACCAATTTGGACTGAATCAAGTTTCGACATCAGGAAATGTATTTATATCTGTTCTGCTTATCGACGTCCAAATTCACTCTCTCGTCTATCCACTTTAACTTATGATAAGAACGTTAATATTGTCTTCAGTTCCAATATTAATATAAAATGTTTAATAGGACGCAATTATACGACCATATCGAGGTGATCAAAGTTAAAACAATAGTACAGTTCATTTTGCTACCACGGCCGACCACACTACCGACGCTGACAACCTGCACTAGATTAACCTACCGTGTTTCTTTATTACTTATAGTCATTCCCCCTAAGCAAGACTACGTCTTTTACGTCAGCAACATGAGGGACCTATCGCAAAATATTTATTTGTCGATATATCAATATATCAATTTGTTATCATGTTTACTTAATAGTGTCATCATCCCGACCGCTCCTGTGGCCTAGTGGTTAGAGCGTCCGCCTCGGATGCGGGAGGTCGCGGGTTCGAACCCCGGCCGAGTCATACCAAAGACTTTAAAAAATGGTACTAACAGCTGCCTCGCTTGATGTTCAGCATTAAGAGGTTAGTGTTAGGACTGGTC
>JAECUM010036178.1:0-38349 GCA_016617855.1 Megalonaias nervosa
GGAATTTAACATGGGAAATTTAACATGGGTTTAGGTTGGGCCTACTGAGGGACAAGGGGAATTGAACATAGGGAATGGAGAGCAACAGTGGACTAGGCCTGTCTAGGGCCAATAGAAATTGAACATGGATGGGCCTGTTTACGGACAATGGTGAAATTGTATAGGGCCTGTCTAGTGACAAGGGTGGTAGAGGGCCAAATCCAACAGAGACAGAGACAGGCATATACTAATAGAAGTCCGAGATTTATATATAAAGCATTACCTAGACCTGAAATTATGTTGGCGGTGTTCACTAATTTGCATAATTGTAATGATGCTATAAATAGCAATTATCAAGGAAAAGACCAATGCCAAAAAGGACGTGACTAAAGGTAACGCTAAACTTACTAAATTGTCCCAGAATTCAACTGAGCCTAAACATATCTCTGAACATTAGGCTACATTGGTTTAGACTAAAATGGATAAACTTAGTAACTGTTTATAGTCTCAACTTGTGTGACGATCGTGGATAAATACCCATGTTTCTATTTATAGCTAAAACTTCTGGAAATTCCTATAAAAAACCCACTATCTATTTATAGTCACAACTTGTGGAAATTCTTTTTGTAACATGCTAGTAGCTATTTATAGTTACAGCTTGTGGAAATTTCTATCTTAAACCCAAGTCTATATTTATAGCCTCAAGATTTCTAGCTTTAATGACGTCACTATACTGGACAATAGGAGAATAATGGCAACAGTGTTGCAAGTGGCTGACCTGAATATACACTAGGTAGGTAGGTGAAATGAATCGGATATGGACAAAGGGAGTTTTATAGGGACAAACAAAGACACACTCACACACACACGTACGCGCACGCACACAAACATACATACACACAAACTTTTATGTTAAGGGATAAGCTTTTTGTTAAGGGAAGAAACAAACACACAAACACATACAAACGTACGCGCACACACAAACAAAATACACAAACAAAATACACACACAGAGAGGAACGCGTGCATACAAAAACACATACATACACACTATTTTTGTGTTTAGGGACAAGTGCTTTTTGTTAAGGAAAAAACAAACAGACACACACAAACGTGCGCGCGCACACAAACACACAAAAACAAACACGCACACACACAAACACACAAATACTCCGAGCTTCAGCTGAACCGAGCAGGAGATCTCGTAGTTAATTATACTTAAGTTATTTATAGATTTGAATAGTCAGCTGAGCTAGAATATGTGATCCGTTCTGCTTTAGAATATTTGTGTATTTAGGTACATATGATTAGGTACGCTATAGCTATGCGGATTAAAATTGTTGCGTAGCTTTAATGTCACTACAATGTCCTTAAACGTGTCTCTATAATGTCCCTTTTCTATGTCCCTATTTTTTGTTTGTATAGTGTCGCTAAGGTGTCGGAAAGTAAGACGAAGAGATCTGTTTAAGAGGCTCCAAGATTTAGCTGAACAGAGCATGAGATCTCGTAGTTATTTATAGATGGGTTATTTATAAATTTGATTAGTTAGCTACATATTATATCCATTGGATTTGTATGTCTATTTTTTGTCTCTATAGTGTCCCTAAAGTGTCGCTAAGTATGCTAATGTTACGTCCCTATTTCTATGTCCCTATTTTTGTATTTCATGGTCAATTTTTACTAGAGACTAAGTGGATGGCCTGAATACGCGCTACTGTAGGTAGGTAGGTAGGTAAAATGAATTTGATAGGGACAAAGAAAGTTTTATAGGGACAAACAAAGACCAACACACACACATATACACACATATACACACTCCAAACGTTATGTGTTAGCTTCGAATGTAAACGAAGAAGATGAAATTTCACAAACTAGACTATCCCTTACACCTCAAAAAATACTATCCATCGCATTAATTATACCATTTATCACCCCCTTAACACACTATCCCAAAATTCTCTTTTTTATCTCAGAACGTAAACAAAGAATACGAAATCTCTCAAAAAAGACTATCCCTTACTCAACAAAAATATTATCCATCACACCACTATGCAATCCAACATATCTTGCACACTATCCAAATGCCTTAAGTTCGCTTAGAATGTAAGAGAAGGAGATGAAATCTCACAAAATATGTATCCCTTACACCACAAAATACTATCCATTACACCCACTATTCCATCCATTAAATCATACTCACTATCCAAACGCCCTGTGTTAACTTAAAATGTAAGAGAAGGAGATAAAATCTCATAAAATAGACTATCTCTTACACTACCAAAAATACTATGAGAAAAAACGCTAATGTCTATTTATAGTCACAACTTGTAGGAGATTCCTATAGAAAAACCCAGTATATATTTATAGCCTCAACTTGTGTGACGATCCTGTTTTAAAACTCTCGTATCTATTTATAGCTACAACCTGTGGAATGTCCTATGGATAAACCCAAGTCTATATTTATAGCTTCAAAACTTCTAGCTTCAATGAATCACTGTTTTGGACACTAGGGGGAAAATGGAAACAGTGTTGCAAGTGGCTGACCTGAATACGCGCTACTGTAGGTAGGTAGGTAGGTGAAATGAATCTGATAGGGACAAAGGGAGTTTTATAGGGACAAACGAAGACCAGCACACACACACACACACACACACACACACACACACACACACACACACACACACACACTCCAAATATCCTGTATTAGCTTAGAATGCAAATGAATAAGATGAAATTTCACAAAATAGACTATCCCTTACACCACAAAAATACTATCCATTACATCCACTATACCATCCATTATATCATACTCACTACCCAAACGCCTTCTTGTAGCTTAAAATGTAAGAGAAGGAGATAAAATCTCACAAATTATACTATTCCTTAAGTTACAAAAAGTAATATTCATCGCACCATCTATATCATCCATCATCCCACACGCGAGTCGAACTGTTAGCTCAAATCTATGTCAGTGATTCCGAAGACGACATGAGTGAGCCTGCATCAATGTCCTCCACTTCTGTCACAAAACCAAGAGTCCTGATTCAGCCCTAAAGAAATTCGTTCGTCCCCCTTAATTATTGTCACATTTGAGAGACCCAAAACGCACTTGCAGAAAATTGAAAACGAATGCTTACACCTACTCTGTGAAATGTAAAGAGTAGTGTGTAAACCTTAGTCAAATTAAAGTTTACAAGCAAAATGAAACGATGACACCTTTTCAAGGAGAAAGCAGACACCAAGCGACAATAGCGATCCGTGTCAAACAATACTTTCCAAATGTGTTAATAGAAGTTTGTGCTAGCGATCTTGAAGAGGATATGATTACCTCATATTCAACACCATCTACATCAACTACAGAGAGAGAGACTGAGAGGTTGAGAGAGAAAAAAACGGTGGTAAATCTGATAGGATGACAGAATCAACAAGACCAGCGAAGAAAAAAATTCGTTTGGTGCCTCATGAAGAATATGTTTTACAACCTAGTAGCCCAAAAGTGACTTGCAGAAAAAAATTGAGAACGATGACATACACCTACACAAAGAAGGGTCACTTCACATACCCGCCTGTTTCTCATAAGCAGAGATTTTGAGCTGTTAGCACAATAAGACAATATAATTATGGAATGAAGTCAATGCTGGTCACAAAATCATTATTTTTCACATGGTGTAAATGATGTTAATATAATTTCGTGAATCATTGCTTTAATGTAAATTGAATCAGATGGAAAAAGCATACCTTCAAGTGCGATCGCTAGTTAGACCTTAAAGTATTTAACTTTTAGAAAACATCTATCTTAATATATGTTGCAAAAAGCAATATCACAAACAAACACGCGCACGTACAAAATATAGGTTGTTGGATTTCAAATATATGTTCTTAAAATAAGGTCTTTACAGAGAAACAAGATTGGAAAACAGCTCCTTGTCACCAAACGTCCATGATATTTGAAATTTAAAATAATCTAGATTTTCATCAAGATTATAGTGAATAATGTTTATATATTCCTTTTAGATATTTCGTCGAGAAAACATTGTTTCTTTTATTTTATTCTTAAGAAAACAAAAAAGTTTCAATGACAGAATCTTAAGTCCAATTGTTTTGAGCATTTTCTGCGCTGTGCTATATCGTTGAAGCTAGTGGTATTATAGCCTCAACAGAATAATCTGTTAATCACATCAGTTTGAACTGCGCTGTGGACAACAATCTGACAGTAGTGAAGAGGGGCACTTTACGGACAATGGGAATTAGCATTACAGAGAGGGTCCCGGCACTTTACGAACAAGAATTATACGGACAAGGAATATATTTGACAAAAGGTTGGACCTGCATACGGACAAGGGAGATTGAACTTAGGGAATGTATAGTGACAGTGGATTGGGTCTGTATACGGACAAGGGAAATTAAAATGTGTGGGTCTTTAGACGTACAATAGGAATTTGAACAGGGGTGTGACATCACGGTACTGGACACTGGCAACAATGTTGCAAGGGGCTGACCTCAATCGGGCGGAACAGTATGTCAAGGGTTGACCTGAATACGCGTTACTCTAGGGACAAATAGAGAGATAGACATAGAGACGTGATTAGAGACATGGTTAGAGACATAGAGACATAGACTTATTACACAAACATAGATTTATGGGCATAAATCTATCACACACAAAATCGACTAAAAAATTTTTATGCAAGAGAGAATAGGTATCTTTTCGAGGCAATGGAGTGGTCCTGAAAAGGGCCGTTTAACTTTTTCTAATATCTCTGCTCCCTTCTTCTTCTCCACTATCTTTTCATCTTATCCATTACATTTGTCTTCTTCTTCTTCTTCTTCTTCTTCTTCTTCTTCTTCTTCCCATTCTCTTTCTCCTCCTCCTCCTTCTTTTCCTCTTGTTTCCTTTTCTAATTCTCCTTTTCGTTTTCAAGCTTAGCATTGTAGTCTCTCATTTGTTCCTTTTCTTCTTTGTCCTCCTTCTCCTCTTTTTCCTCTTTATAAGCTCTTTGAGTCTTTCCTTGACCTTTCTTAAATTATTGATCTCCATTTTTCCTCGGTGAAGACTATAACATCCATTTTCCAACCTAACCGACATTTCCTCCACCATCCCTATATCGTCCACCACTTCTTGCAACTTCTGCATTTTGTTGATGTGATTGCTTGCCATTTTGTTTGTTATTCAATGTTGAATGGCGCGAATTGACTTGACGATTGAATTAACCTCACATTCGCCCATCAGGGCATGCGCGACGGTTTAGTGCCTGCACAGCAGGCAGTTTAATTGACCATGTGGGAAGGAATCAGAGCCACATCCCCCACGCATTTATTCACTCCAAGAGTGATGATTAATTTAGCCGACAGGCCGTGGGACAAATAAGTCCCATACGACCTGTATGAAAGGCTATCATGAGTGGGAATAGACCCAACACACACGCATGTTAAAAACCTATATCTACTGTCCAGACGCTTCTTGGGAACCACCCATTTATAGCGCCACCCCGGTTCCGAATTTCACGCACTTCGGGGCACCTGATAGTTCTACATTCTGTTGGTTAGTCCGAGAAAAGCAGGGAGGCAAGGGACCCTGCGGAAGGCGCAAGCGCAGAAGAGCCAAGAAATGCTACTTTGTACTTTTATTAATCAAATTAAGTCCAGTTACTCTAATGGACGATTAATAACCAATAATGTGTAAGCCACATGTGCAATTAGCCAAATCGACAAGTCAAACAAATTTTGTTCATGTTATCATTCATAAATTTTAATTTAGTGTACATAGTGTACTTTACACTTCCAACAAAAATTTCCAATCAGTTGAATCAAGTGACTCATATTATTTTTGTATCACGAGTGTTAAAAAATGATAATTTTGATGGTGGAGATAAAGGATCAAGTCAGAATTATAAAATAGGGATTTTATTAAAAACGGGTTTCAAGCCGAAATGAAAACCACATACATTCACCCAAGCAATTTTGATGGTTGCTCGACGTTTTTATATCGAGTCCACATGGCGACGTCCAGTCATTTCGGAGTAAGGGCAGAACTGTAATTTAGGCTGGCTTTTTCTTCATCTGGCGGCTGCACTGAATACACTGTGCTTTCCATTCTGGGCACTCGGTGAACGGTGCATACCCTTCAAATAAAGGTAGCCATTTTCTTTTTTCAGTGATGCTAAATTGTCAATCAAGTGTATACCAGGTGGCTCCGGAGTTGTAGAGTCGAAACCCCCACTGGCATGATCCTGTCCGATATACTGGACTGCTGGTACACCAGTCGCTGTATTACTAATTCCTGTAATTTTCTACAGTATTTTCTTCAAATGATGAAGTTTGAAGTTTCGAAGGGTTTTTAGATGGGTCGCCGCGGACAGCTTTCACATTCAAATTTGTTCCTTTTCCTCTTTGTCCTCCTTCTCCTCCTTTTCCTCTTTATAAGCTCTCTGAATCTTTCCTTGACCTTTCTTAAATTATTGATCTCCATTTTTCCTCGGTGAGTACTATAACATCCATCTTCCGAACTAACCAACATTTCCTCCACCATCCCCATATCGTCCACCACTTTTTGCAACTTCTGCATTTTGTTGACGTGATTGCTTGCCATTTTGTTTGTTATTCAATGTTGAATGGCGCGAATTGATTGTTTAAATTTAAGTGGCATGCGCACAAATGTACATGTGCCACTGGTTTATGCCTGCACAGCAGGCTGTTTAATTACTCCTGGGGGAAGGAATTAGAGCCTCATTCCCCAGGCATCAGGTCATGGGTCATATAAGTCCCAAATGACCTGACTGAATACGCCAGCCGGTGAATTGACTTAAATACTGAAGAGCAAAGTGCTTAACTTTTAACTGCAACAGCACACTCCTTATTATAAGAGCAGACTCGTTGGCATGCAGGTATCACCGGACTATCTTTCTTCTTCCACGTATGGGTCTCCAGTCCGCACATGCAGCATGTTTCATCATGCACCCGTCATGCCACTCCGCCACAGCACCAGCTAGCGCTCTGAGGCTTTCTTCAGTGCGAATGGACCCAACACGCACTCGAGTTAAATCTGAATTTCAGTCCGACCTACCGCGGAACCAGGTATCAACCAAAGCAGAATGAGACGCCAGTCGCGATTGGTCGTGATTATGGTGTCACATCGGGACACCTGGTGTTTGGACGGGTGGAAATTGTTCCACATTTCCGTCATGGTATGCGGTGTCCGAGTGAAGAAAAGAAGGGAAGGGACTTGGCAGTTGACGCGAACGCGACAGAGCCCTGAAACGCCAGTCCGTACTTAATTTTTTCAAATAAGGTCCAGTTATACTAATGTACATAGTAATAAAATTCCAATAATGTGTAAGCCACCTGTGCAATTAATCAAATCAAGTAAGTTACAAAATTTCATGATAAAATACAGAGTTAGAATTTAGTGTACAAAGAGTACTTCTTATTACAATGACTCGTATATGTTTTGTATCACGCTAGGAATACCAAGAGAAAATTTTGATGGTGGTATCGAAATGATCAAATTAGAAACCTTAGATAGAGATTTTATCAAAAGCGGTCTCCAGCCAAATGAAAACCGCATCATTCACTTAGGCAATTTTGAAACGTTGCTTGACCGTTTCAATGTCGAGGCGAACTGGGAGCCATCTGGAGTTCAGGCTGGCTCTATCGCCATTTCACTCTTCCGACGCTGCTTGTCGTCAATCCAGTGATTGTCTGCAGGTTCCACCCTGGAAGGCCAGCCTCAAAACCCTCTCATGATGGTCCACACTGACTAACTGGACTGCTAAACACCAGCCAGTGAATTTACTTGAATAATGAAGAGTAAAGTGCTTAACTTTTAACTGCAACAGCACACTCCTCATTATAAGAGGAGACTTGTTGGCATGCAGGTATCACCGGACTATCTTTCTTCTAAAAGTATATGTCTCCAGTCCGCATATGCAGCATGTTTCCCATGCTCCCTTCATGCCACTCCGTCAAAGCACCAGCCAGTGCTCCGATGTTGCTCCCTCGACGTCGACCAAGTGAATGAATATATATGAATGGCGCGAATTTGTTTTTGTTTGTTTATTTGGATTTAAGTGGCGTGCACACAATCGTGCATGTGCCACTGGTTTATGCCTGCACAGCAGGCTGTTTAATTATTCCTGGTGGAAGGAATTAGAGCCTCATCCCCAAGGCATTTCTGCACTCAAAGAGTTCTGTTAATTAAGCCATCAGGTCATGGGTCAAATAAGTCCCAAATGACCTGATTGAATACTCTAGCCGGTGAACTGACTTGAATACTGATGAGTAAAGTGCTTAAGTTTTAACTTCAACAGCACGCTCCTCATTATAAGAGGAGACTCGTTGGCATGCAGGTATCGCCGGACTATCTTTGTTATTTCGCACTTCCAGCATGTTTCATCATGCACCCACATGCCACTCCGCCAAAGCACCAGCTACAGCTCTGGGGCTATCTTGAGTGGGAATAGACCCAACACACATTCAAGTAAATTTAAATTTGCAGTACAGCTGTACCAGGTGTCAACCAAAGCAGAATGAGACGCCAGTCGCGATTGGTCGCGATTATGACGTCACATCGCGACACCTGGTGTTTGGACGGGTGGAAATTGTTCCACATCTCCATAGTGGTAGGGGTGTCCGAGTGAGGAAAAGGAGGGAAGGGACTCGCAGTTGGCGCGAGCGCGATAAAGCCCTGAAACGCCAGTCCGTACTTAATTTTTTCAAATTCAGTCCAGTTATACTATTGGACATATAAATAAAAATCCAATAATGTGTAAGCCACCTGTGCAATTAACCAAATCAAATAAGTTTCAAAATTTCATGATAAAACACATTCATAATTGGAATTTAGTGTATTAAGTTTACATAAATATTCCTAAAATGTGCCAATCAGGTAAGTCAGAATGACTCGTACATTTTTGTACCACGCATAATAAACAATGAATAAATTTTGATGATGGTCGCAAAAGGATCAAATTTGAGCTACAACATAGAGATATAAATCAAAAACGGTTTTCAAGCCAATAAGAAAACCATATAACTCATTCAGGCAATTTGAATGGTTTCTCGGCCTTTTCAATACCGAGTCCGTGTCGGGAGCTCTCCGGAGTGTGGGCAGCGATTCCACAGGTTTTCTCTCGTCTGGCAGCACTGCACTCTGTGCATGGTTCGTTCCTTATAGGGCACTCACTGCATGGTGCATACTCTTTAAACTCGAGGTCGCCTTCTCCAGGGCTGCTAACTTGCAAGTCCGGCTTTCTCTGCCAGTTCCAGCCTATAAGGTACCCCATTCCTCACCAGCTTGGTCCTCGCTGACGTACCGTCCTACTAGAACACCAGCTGTTGTTTTTATTTAATTACTGCAATTTTTTTTTTACAGCATTATCTTCACCGTTGATGAAAAAATGAATGAAGTTTCGACGGGTTGGTCGGTGGGTCACCGCGGACAGCTACACCTGCATATGGTTACGCTTCTTTTACTTCTGTCTTGATTGATAGTCATGACCGCACGTGCCGCATGTTTTCCCCGCTCCCTCCTCCACCCTTATCGATGTAACAGCTGGCTCTCCGATGTTGCTCCCTCGACGTCTCTTGCCTGAATGAATAATGGAATCATGGCGCGAATTGACTTGACGATTTAATTAACGTCGTTTTCGCCCATCCGGGCATGCGCGACGGTTTAATGCCTGCAGAGCAGGCTATTTAATTGTTCGTGAGGGAAGGAATCAGAGCCACTTCCCCCACGCATTTCTGAACTCAGAGAGTGCGGTTTAAGTGTAGCTGGCAGGTTGTGGTACTAATAATACCATAACAAAATGTAAATTTGGCCCTCATGAGTGGGAATAGACCCAACACACACTCATGTTTTCAAGTTTGTATCCACTGGGCAGAGTTAATGAGTGGGGATTGACCCAGCACACACAAGAAGGTTGTAATTACTGACTTTCAGCAAAGTTTGGATTTGTGCGTGCACCGCACGCTGTTGAATTTGAAAGGGGCAAGGAGGAAAGGAGGTCAGGTTGGCGCCGGTTCACAGGACTGTGCTCAGTTTCTCCAGGGTATTTGGCCTAAATAGTTAACATCTTGCACAATTTTAAATGATATCCTCTGTGCTGCTTTAGATTTTGTTGGGTTAGAGAGGTATGCTTTTGATGACAGCTATATTCCATATTTGCCACCTTGTGTGGCTGGCCGTGATGGTCCTGAGCGTTAGACCACCTTATATATTGTTAAATTATGGGTCCTTAATGTTATCTTAGTGTTAGGTGTTCGTTTGCCGCTAAGTGCTGCTGATCCTGATGGTTTTTGGTGTTTTGAACATCTAATAAGAGGTAGTTTTTAGGGTCATAATTTCCTCTATTTATTTTTGATGTTGTCACCTTGTGAGGCGGGGCATAATGGTCTTGGGCTTTTTTCGACCACCTTCTAGTTTACTAATTTTGGGGCTTACTTGTGATGTTGCTATCATTCATGTATGCCGTATGGGATATGGTGTATTCTAGCTGTCATCTTGAGCAGTGGTAAGATGTTATGATGGAGATGATTAGCATATTGGTGTTAATGTTGGGATAGAGATGATTAGTATTGGCATTCCAGGGTGTTATTTGATTCTATAATGTTACCACAACAAATGAGAAATATAAGAAAACAAGTAAAAAATTTATTTTTTTATTTTTTTAATTTTTAATATATTTAGATGTAGACAGGTGTCTTTACTGAATATATAGGTCCGAAGTTGACGTTTCAAAGACACCTATCTAATAGGTTTGATCTTATTTAGAACTCTGTTTATTATGTTTGTTTTGTTTATTGATTGGATTTCTTTTGGGAATTTATTGGCCTACTGATGGTAGTTTTTTGTTTTTTAGGGGATTGTTGTTTTGAGGTAGTAATTTTGGTTTTAATTTCTAATTAGTTTTCCTGGGGTCTTGGTGCAGAAACAAGGGATCTAGCCCGCGTGAGCCATATCTCCTCCCCGCACCTCCTTTCTGGAGTCTGTTGATTTTTTTAGCTCTTGTTTATGGCTAAATATGTTGTTATTAATTAATTCTTTGTTTGGTTCCATGAGCCAAAAGATGAGGTTAAGGCTCCAGCCCTGCCCTTAAGTAGATACACACCCCTACTTGGGTTGTAAACCGAAGCCCTCCACCCATCTCCCACCCCCTGGTTGTGATGTATGAACCTTATTTTATTTGACTTAATCTACATTTATTTACCCTATTTGATTTGATTTGATTTAATCTACACGGATGTCTCTGCTGAATAATCAGGTCCTTAATGACTTCTCAAAGACACCCATCTAGACTGCTGTCTTTTAGTTTGTAACCTTTTTAGTATTCTTATATTTTATTAGTTAGTCCCGATTCATGTATAAAGTTAATGATGTTCTGATACGTGGTGTTAATGTTAGAATTGTTGCTTTTTAAGAATTCAGAGAATGTTCTCCGGGATCCAATGATTTTTTTGTTCGTTTATGAGTTGAGTTCTTTCTTCCTTATATTTATGGCAGATGTTGAATACGTGGTGTAAGTCTTCAGGAATTTGACAGTGAAAGCAGTTGATGTTGTACGGTTTGGGTCCTATGTGTTTACCAAAGCTGCTTGCTAATTTTGTTTTTCCATTGATAATTCTGTTTATAATTAATTGATCAGGACTATTTACTTTTGGTCTATGGACGGTTCTGTTGATATCCTTTTGAATGGCACAATGTTTCCGCTTCTGTGTACTCTGATTCCACTGTTCCTGCCATTTGTTATTGATATAGGTTTTAATGAAGCCTTGTACTTCACTGACGCTGTAGTTTATGGTTGTAGGATTTCTGTCACTTAGATTTTGTTTTGCTGTCTGATCAGCCATTTCATTTCCTATAATAAGTATGTGAGATGGAATCCACATGAATTCCATGTGTTGTTGTTTGTGGTTTAGCTCCTTTAGTAATAAGTTTGTTTTTCTTAAGAAATTTTCTCTTGATTTAGAATTATTTGATTTTATGGCTGTTATTGCGCTAAGTGAGTCACTAATGATTACCAATTTGTTAAAGTTGTTTTCTTTAATCCATTTTATGGCTACCATGATGACACAGAATACTGCCGTAACATTTGAGCAGTGGTCAGGCAGTCGGATTCCCATTTGGGTATTGAATTCTGGGATAGCCACTGCTGTTGCCGTTCTGGGTGGCTCTGATGTTTTGGAACCATCAGTATAAATTTTTACGAAACCGGAGTATGTTGTAAAAATCTCAATTGTTATGGTTGTTTTTAACATATGTTCTTGCTCGAGTTTGTTTCCAAGTTCTGTAGCTTTTATGTTAATTACTGGTTTAGAGAACATCCATGGGGCTTGATCAGGGAACTCAGTGGGTTCGGCCTGATAATTAGTTATAGGGAGTTGTACCTTTAGTTGATGTATAAGTTTTCCTCCTGGGATATAAGGAACTAGTTTTTTGCTGAAAGCTTTATCACATTTATGGATGGTTATTCTGGTCGGGTATGTTTCTGGGTGAGTTGTTAATCGTGCAGCATATCTTAGAATTAGTTCCTGTCTTCTTAATTGTAGTGGTAGTTCCCTAGTAAGAACTTGAGTTCAGCTAGTGATGCAGACGGGAGAGTACCTGTACAGATAATCAAGGTTTTCCGTTATATCGTATCTAGTTTTTTGAGATGTTGAGGTTTTCCTGAGTTGTAAATCTGACATCCGTAGTCCAGTTTCGATCTTATCAGTGCCCTATATATGGTAAGTAGTGTTTCCTGGTTGGATCCCCAGGTGGTCCCTTTAAGGTTCCGCATTAAGTTTATGTCTTTATTACAGCTGTTTATAAGGTTGTTAATATGTTGTCCCGAATTAAGGCGTTCATTGTAATACATGCCTAGGAATCTCGCTACTTTAACAAATTTTATATTTTTAGTCTGGATAAATAGTTTGGGGTATGTTAAATTGGATTTACGTTTTGGTGCGAATAGGACAGCTATTGTTTTTCGTGGGATATTTTAAAGCTCCATTTATCAGCCCATCTCCCTATATTATTTAGGCTTTGCTGGATGTCATAAATTACTTGTTGACTAGCGGGGTTGACTTAATGTTTAGTTTCGAACGGAATTGCTGCAACGATTTTTCTTTAACCTTTTTATTTATTTGTTTGAGGTTTTTTTTCCCTTTCTTTGTACTGTGAAAAGTCTACCGAATTTCCTGTGTGTTTAAACTTGTTAAGTGCTTTTTGTTTTTCTTTATGTGCCATTTTACATTCATCATTCCACCAAGGTACTGTTTGCTTGATTTGTATCCTACTGGTTTTTGGTATACTACTCGTTGCTGCTTCGTGTATTGTGTTAGTTCTATTTTCGTAGTATATTTTTATATCCCAGGTTTCTAGATTAACGGTATTGCTTTCCTTAAAGTGTTTTACGGAATGTTTCCCAGTCTGCCTTGTCATATCTCCATCTGGAGTGTTTTGTGTTTGGGTTAAACTGCACCGTCACCTATAGGGTGATGATGATTGGGAAGTGGTCGCTGCCTAATGAGTTGCTTTGGTCCACTCTCCAATCAATCATCTGTGCTAGGTTAATCGAGCATATGGTGAGGTCGATGGCAGAGAGTGTGCCATCCCCTGGGTCAAGTCTAGTTTTAGACCCATCATTTAGGATGGTCAGGTCGGTCTCGGCAGCCCATGCCTCAACCAACCTGCCTCTTTTGTCTCTCCTGCCAATCCCACACAGCTCGTTATGTGCATTAAAATCCCCACAGATGCTGCTGCTGTCCTCCTTGCAATGTTGGGAGATTTGTCTATAGTTAATTAGATTAGGTCGGTTGTTGTCGCCTCCCGGGTCGTATATATTAAAAATTTGTATGTTGTTAGATCCTGATGACTATAGACTGAATTTCAATGGATTCGTTGCTACCTGGGGTCGATGTTATGGTAATTGGGGTGGTGTTATGCAAGGTTTCTGTTACAAAGATTGCAAGTCCCCCTCCCTTCTTCCCGTTATCGCGAGTTTTAAGAAATCCTGGTGAGTATCCTGGGATCGTGGGTATGTGTTTAGTTTTTTCAATGAGTAGAGTTTCCTGAATACAGATAATATCAGGCTTTGGAACGTCTTTGATTTTATGTTTAAGTTCACGGATGTTGCTTTGAATTCCCCTACAGTTCCATTACCATACTGTTAAATTCTTACTGGTTGTCTTATTCATAATTTTAGGTGGTGATTTATATATTAATTCTTAGCAGATTATGGTAGCGATCTATCTTCTTTGTTGAGATGGCGTGTTTTGTATTATCTGTCTAATTTTTTCCGGTAGGTGTTCTATGGTTTGTGGGTTTATGATAGTGTGGTTTATAATTTCCCACACAAGTTCTTAAATAAATTTGATCATTGGAGGGATTGTTGTTGCCTTGTTAGCGGGGGTGGAGGGTGGGGGTGGGGTAATCACTTCTTTTGCATCTATAGTGAGTTTTGGTTTTTCCTTATCGCTAGTTTTATCTTTTTTGGCTGAAATTTGATTGTTTCCTACTTTGGGAGTATTTGTTGTAGGTTTTTGTTTAATTTGGGTAATTTGTGTTCCGTTTCTGATGGCGGAATCGCGATCTGGGATTTTATTTGTTTTATTTTCAGTTTTTTCTGTGTTTTGTTTTTCGGTTAGATTACTTTTTATGGTTGGTTTAATGGTTAATTTCTCGGCTTCATGGTATGTAAGTTGCTTTGTGTTCATTAGCTCGATTATTTGTTGTTCTTTTTTAGCGTAAGGGCATTCAGGCGATATTGGATGGTGAGGTCCTTGGCAGTTTGCGCATTTGGGGGTAATTTTTAAGCAGGGTGCCTTGTGTTGTCCCCCACAATGTCCACACTGTTGTTAGTACCGACATTTACGTGTGTAGTGGCCACAATTCTGGCAGTTGCTGACGAACCGGGGCTTATTTATGTAAAGTTCTGAGCAGTGGAATTTCCCTCAGGGCCCAAATCTAATCAAATTTGGTATGGGGGTTTTGGATTCCATAACTGCTGTGCTGGTTTCTTGCCCTTTGAAGTTGCTTAATCTGTAAGCTTTGTCTATAGCTAGCCCATTCTCTTTTAGGTTTTGGTGAGGGTTTTATTGTCCATCCATTTGTTTGGCCCTTTCAGTTTTAGCACCCTTTTGAAAGGCGTAGTTCTTGGTATGATGGGTTCCTGTTCAATGGTTTCGGTTTTAGTTTTGCTATTGGAGTTGGGCGCTGTTTTGTTAGGTGTTTGGGGGTTTGCGGCTTGTTGTTTGTTTTTGATGTTTTTGTGACGCTCTAGTTTTACTTTGAGACGGCCAATTGCGTCTATTTCTAGGTATTTCGCCACTGGACTTAGAGTACTGCAGTGTACTATTAAATAGTCGGTTAATGGTCGAATTAGGGTGAATTTGCCATAGTGTACTCTTTGAAGGTCTACTGCGATGCTTTTACTGCTTAAGTTGATAAGTTGGGTTGAGGTGCTTCTTATTAACAAGGTGTGTTCAATATAGTGGTAGTGGGACTAAGTTTTGTTTGGATGTTTTTAATTGGTGGAGTTATCTTGGTTAGTTGATTGATTTCTTTTTCCTTGGGGTGGTGTAGTTTGTAATTTAGTTTTGGTTTGAGGTTTTAGTTTGGTGGAGCTATCTTGGTTATTCGACTGATTTTCTTTTCCTTGGGGTGGTGTATTTCCTGTAAGTGGGTCTTTATTAGGGGTTTTAGTTTTCGTTGATAATTTTCCTTTGCCTTCATATCGGATTTGTACTGTGGGTTTATCTATGTTGGAGGTGCTGCCTTTGTTATTGTTATTGACCTGTTTAGGGTTTGTAAGGATATCGTCAGTTGATAGTTCCTTGGAGGGTCCTGGGGTCTGGCTGTAGTGATACTTGACTTTTTGTGTTTTGTTGGCATTATTATTTTCCTGTTGTTCTTTAGTTGGTTGAGTCAGAGTTGTTGTTGATGCAGGGGATATATTTGTACTCATTTGCTGTGTAATTGTGAAACCAATCGGGATTTTGGTAGGGGATTGTGCCAATTGTTAGAAATGGTGGAGATGCGAGTTTCCGGTTATTTGGTTAGTCTCTTTGAGTTTGTCAGTTGAGGTTCAGGGTCACAGGGGGTCATGGGGAGGGTGTCATCCAGCTCTTCAGTGTCATATGACTTGTTAGGGTCTCTAAATGAGATTGGGGAGCTCAAACTTAGTTTGGCTTATTTTGTCTGATTTGAGTTAGCAGGTGTTTCCAATGTGCATTGTAGTGTTTTCTCGACTTGCGATGTAGCCAAATTATATGCATACAGTTTTTTGAGATGGAATTAAGCTTGCGAACCGTGTTTTTCCTTGTGACGAAGGCCATTTTATTAGTTTTTGTATGATAAGGCATTATGTTGAGATTATGGTATTCTAAGTTTATTTAGCTTTTAAAATAAAATTTGCTTGCTTATTGTGTTTGCTTGTTATATCTGTCCCCTACCTTTAATTTCATGAGTTTTTTATGAGGTTGGTTGGGGTCAACGAGTTAAAGATGGTGAATTAGAATTAGTGGTTAAATGTAAGAATTACGATTTGGCAGAGTTATTATCTTCCTTTAACAGCAAATATCACAGTGGTTTCCGAGAGCTTGGTTACTTGTGAAGATTCTGTTCAGGTGTACATTAGTGTGATGCCTAGTACCTCTTTCAGGAAATTGGCGCCAATTTGTGTTAGAATATGAGAAATGTTAGAATATGGGAGAATAGAAGAGAGAAAATGGAGTTTGGCGTTAACACTATCCTATAACCGATAATCTCAGAGGTTTTCGTGAGCTTGATAACTTGTGAGGAATCGGTCCAGGTATGTGCTTGTATATAACCTAGCACCTGTTATAGGATGTTTGCCGCCAAAATTATACAATGATGTTTAAGGGTTAAAAAAATCAATTAATAATCAATAAAAGTTAGTTAATTGCGGTTTTTAAGAATTGAGAATTGTGAATTGAAAGCAGCACAGAGGTATATTGCCCGAAGGCTTAGTGAATACTTCCTACCTTTAGCTAAGGTTTCTTTGTGTTAAAGTATTTCCTTTGTTAGGAGAGTGGACGGCTAGGCTGGGGGCTGGGCGGGCTGCAAGGGTAGAGTTGTTGATTTTTTGTTCTTTTCCTGTGGAGGTACTGCTAGACGGGCTGCTTTCTGTTTGTTGATGTTTCCGTGGTAGTGGTGGTGGTTAGAACGAGTTCCCCGAGACAGCTGCAATGCTACAACCGCACGTCTGTTGTGATCGAAGGCCGTGCTTAGAATACTGAATGAATGTTGGTGCGAATGATGAACGCTCCATTTATATGTCACATGGCGCGAAAAGATAGATAGATAATTTTAATTATAGTCGCTTTCACACAATTGTGCGTGCGTGACTTTTTTATTCCTGCACGGCAGGATGTGAAATTATTCCTGAGGGAAGGAATTAGATCCTCATCCTCCAGGCATTTATGCACTCACAGAGTGCATATAAATTATGCCATCAGGTCGTGGGTAAGTTAAGCCCCAAACGACCTGAATGGGTACACTAGCTGGTGAACTGACTTGAATAATTGAGAGTAAAGTGCATAACTTTAAACTACAACAGCACACTCCTCATTATAAGAGGAGTCTCGTTGGCATGCATGTATCACCGGACTATCTTTCTTCTTCAACGTATGGGTCTGCAGTCCGCATTTGTGTCGTGTTTTACCCGCTCCGTCATACCAATCCGCCACAGCACCAGCCAGCGCTCTGAGGCAACCTTGAGTGGGAATAGACCCAACACACACTCAAGTAAGATTTCAGTCTGTACAGTACAGCGATATGAGGTGTCAAGCAAAGCAGAATGAAACGCCAGTCGCGATTGGTCGGCAACTATGACGTCACATCGGGACACCTGGTGTTTAGATGGGTGGAAATTGTTCCACATCTCCGTCATGGTACTGGAGTCCGAGCGATGAAAAAGAGGAAAAGGGACTCGGCAGCCGGCGCGAACGCTATGGATGTTGTCAAGGCCCTGAAACGCCAGTCCGTACTTCCTTTTTCAAATTTGGTCCTTTTATACTCGCCAAATCCAATTAGTGTCAAATTTTCCTATTACCTAACAATCAAACTTTTTCTAGTACAGAGTGTACTTAATACAAAATCCCTAACAAATTGTAATTACTAATATGTCTAGGCGACATAAGAAAAGTTTGATCAATATTAGGTATACAGTTTGAATTTTAAACGGTGAATAAGGAATCCTGTTAGGTTATCAATAGAATTATCTAATCGAGATTTCAAGCGAAATTGAAATCTCTTAATAAATGGCAATATGAACCCTTAAAAGGGCTGTTTTTTGGAAGGTCCAACAGGCATCCCGTAAAGGAAACACTTCAAGTGTGGGGGTACCTCCATATATACCTAGGTCGGTCACTAGGATATTCTTCGTTCATATGTTCTATCAAGGATACTTGGCCCATTGATGGATGAGGTCTGGGTAAGCTTTCATGTATTTCACAGAAGTTCTGTAATCCTCTGCAAAAAGCCCAGGGTTAGTAGCATTGGGCATTTGAGATGTTTGTCCCCAATAAATTTCATGCTGTTAATCGCTCTTCTCCTTCTTGTTTTTGCTGTTTTTGTCTTGGGTGCTTCTATCTTCCTCGAAACGCCGTAGTCTTCTATGCATTGGATAGCTGCTTCTTTGTTCTTGTAAAGTTGTCCTATTCCCCGTTTCCCTGCTGTATCATAGAGGTGTTGAAACATAGCTAACCAATCTTCATTAGTGAACACTTTTTTTGTAGTAGGTGAGTTGAGAGTACCTGGTACGTTTGTAGAAGTATGACTCTGAGGTGTTGCAAGTGCCTGTTTTTTCTCCTCTTTGTCTTTTCCTTTTGTTGGTGTTGTTTTGGTTGGACTCTTCCTAGCCTGCTGCCTTGAGCCCCTAGATTGAGGGTTTCCAACTGATGATGATTGTGTAGGTGGTGGTGGCTGCAAGTCTTGTTGTTATTTTGGCGGGATTTCCGGAATAACATCACCTTTATTTTTTTTTACTGGTGATGCAGTTCATGTAGAGTGAGTCGATGTATCCAGGGTAGTGGCTTTCCTTGTAGATGCTGAAGACCCTTCTTGGCCCTGAATTCCGCTGATCTCTGCTCTCAGCGTCTGTGTCTGTGTTTCGGATCTTTTTTCCTTCGTCCTATTGTGTTGAGTTTCCCCATCCTCCTCTTCTCATTTGTTTTCTAGTATAGTCTCTTGTGTCTCTTATCTTTCTTTCGTTGTTATTGTCCCATATCAGGAGAAGATTAATCCTTTTCTCCTGCGCTCTTATACTCCCACTGGTAGCTACCCTAAGGCCTAGACTTCTCAGTGCACTCAGGGTTTTGGAGGGAAACAATTCCGTCGCTAGCGTCATTCTAATGATTCGTTGCTTCTGCTCTGTCGTCTCGCTGCAGACTGGAATGATGGCGCTATTGACTTAACGATTTAATTAACGTCGCTTTAGCACAGGAGGAAAGGAGATCAGGTTGGCGTCGGTTCACAGGACGGTGCTTAGTTTCTCCATGGTATTTGGCCTAAATAGTTAACATCTTGCACAATTTTGAATGATATCTTCTGTGCTGTTTTAGATTTTGTTGGGTTAGAGAATTTTTGTCAACTGTGCGACTGGCCCTGATGGTCCTTGGCTTAGACCACCTTATATGTTATTGTTTTTGGGTTCTTACATAGCATACTTTATTATATTCGGGGCCTATTGGTCTTGGGGTATGTCAACCTGTGATTATTTGGGATCGAATACGTTGTCTGCCGCCTTGTGCAGCGGGGCCTGATGGTCATAGGGCATTTGACCACCTTATATAAAGCTATTTGGGGCCCTAATGTTTTTTAAATGTAGGTTTACGTAGTCGCCTTGTGTGACGGGCCTTGATGGTCCTGGGTGTTCGGACCACCTTATAATAATAGGTTTTGGGATCTTATCCATTAATATTGAGGTGGCTGTCATCTTTTGATTGGGAGGTGTTAGTTTGGTAGATTAATAGATATAGTTGGATTGCGGTTAATTGAGAGGAAGCAATAGAAGGAAGTGGAGGTAGTGACAAATTTATTTTTATTTAATAGTTGAGTGGATGTGTTTGTTGTAACCGCTATTATGGTGTTTTTAATTTGTACTTAAATAGAGTCAACTTTCGGGGAGACGGATATATTTGTTGAGTAATCAGGTCCCAATGTGACGTAAAAGACACCCGTCCCCTAGGTTGTTCCGCTATTAAGTGAATTTGTTTGTTGAAACTGTTATTTAATTTGTTTGGTGGTTGATGTGATGTTCCATGAGGTTAAAGATGGGGTAAAGGCTCCAGCCCGCGCTCAGCCCGGAACATGCCCCTAAGTTGGCTGTAAACGGAATCCTCTCCCCCATATCGCACCCCCTGGTCTAAATTTTAGGAGGAGTGGCTTTAGGTAGGTAAATTTTTAATTAAGAGGAGTTTTTAGGGGACGTCATTGGGGGTGTTTTTGATGGAGCCAACCTAGGGAAAGACGGACATCTTTTCTGAGAAATTAGGTCCCAGTGAGACGTAAAAGACACCCGTCCCCCAGGCTGTTCCACTATTTTGGTTGGGGGGGGGTGTGTGTCTTATATTTTAGTTGTTAGTCCTGCCTCATTTATGAATTTGATTACGTTTTGGTATGTAGTTATGATGTTTGGATTTGATTTACCTATAAATTCTGGGTATGTACTAGGGGATCCAATTTTGTTCTGTTCTAGATTGAATTTTGATCTTTGAGTATGGTATTTATGGCAGACGTTGAAAATATGTTGTAAATCTTCAGGTGTTTTACAATGGAAGCAGTTGATGTTAGCTGGTTTGGGCCATATGTATTTTCCGAAACTGTTTGTTAATTTGGTTAATTCTGTTTATAAGTTTTTCTTCTAGGTTATTTATCTTAGGTGGTTTAAAAGTCCTGTCTATTTCGTTTAGGACAGCGTAGTGTCCATCCTTTTATGCTTTTATTCCACTGTTCTTGCCATTTGTAATTTATGTAGGTTCTAATAATGGTGTTTATTTCGTTGACACTATATCTTCTAATTTTTGTTAGCACGTATATCAGCTGTTTCATTTCCTAAGATACCTTTGTGGGATGGAATCCACATAAATTTCTACGTACTGTTTGTTGTTTTCGAGTTCTTTTAGTAGTACGTAAGCATTTCTTAGAAGGCTCACTCTTGATTTGGTGTTGTTAGTTTGGATGGATGTAATGACTCTAAGCGAGTCACTTATTATTACAGATTTTTAAATGTTATTGTTTTTAACCCATTTCAGAGCTTCTACGGTAGCCCAGAATTCGGCTGTATATATGGAGCAGTGATCCGGTAGCCTGGCTTCAATTTGTATTTTGCGTTCTGGGATTACTGTGGCTGCTGCTGACCTGGGTGGCTCTGATGTTTTTGACCCGTCAGTGTAAATTTTTACAAAACAAGAGTAGGAGTCAAGAATATCCATTATGATAGATATTTTTAGTTTTTGTTCTTGATCGAGTTTATTCCCGTATTCAGTCGCTTTGGTGTTAATGTTCGGTTTGGGAGTTATCCAGGTGGCCTGATCAGGGTATTCTAGTTGTTAGGCCTGAATGTCAGGGATTGGTAGTTGTTTTCTAAGTTCGTGAATAAGTTTCCCTCCTGGGATATTGGGTACTAGTTTGCGGCTGAATGGTTTGTTGCATTTTAGAATTGATATCCTGGTAGAGTGTGAGTTTGGGTGAATAGTTACCCATACTGTATATCTTAAAATGAGCTCATGTCGTCTTAATTTCAGTGGTAGTTCTCATGTTAGTATTTGAAGTTCTTCAAATGATGTTGATGGGAGGGTGACTGTGCAGACGGTCAGAACTTTTCTCTGAATTGAATCCAATTTTTTCAGTAGCTGACAATTAGCTGAGTTATATACTTGACATCCGTAATCCAGTTTTGATCTTATGAGGGCTCTGGATAAGGTTATTAGTGTTTCTTGATTGGATCCCCATGTCGTTCCTTTAAGGTTTCTCATTAGGTTTAGATCTTTATTACAATTATTTATAAGATTTTTATTATGCTGGCCCCAGTTCAAATGTTCATCATAATACATACTCTGGAATCTTACTACCTTAACGTATTTGATAGGGTTGTTTTGGATGTGCAGAGTGGGATATTTCAGATCGTTGTTACGTTTTGTGTGGAATAAGATTGCTACTGTTTTCTCATGGGAAATTTTGAAACCCCAGTTATCAGCCCATCTCCCTATTTTGTTTAGGCTCTGTTGGATTTCATCTATTGTTTGGTGGTTTGCGGGGTTGCCTGATCTCCATATACAACTGTCATCAGCGAATTGCGATATATCTATTTTAGTTGAAGTTAGGTTATGGTCTAGATCATTAATCATGATGTTAAATAGTGTGGGGCTGAGCACACTCCCTTGAGGGGTACCATTTTCAGCGGGTGTGTTTCAGAGTAAGTTTCCCCCACTCTGGTGATAATTTTCCGACCTGTTAGGAAGTTTTCTATCCAGTTAAACATGCGGCCTTTTATCCCGTAGTTATTTAGTTTTGCTATAAGGCCTTTAGTCCCTATTAGGTCGAACGCCTTTTCCAGGTCGAGGAAAAAGGCAATTAGATTTCTGTCAGATTCTTTTTATTGTTAAATGCTAATTTCATTGCTCCCTCGAGTCTAATTAGTTGGTCAGTAGTGGATCTGTTGTTTCTGAATCCGCAATTGTTCTCAGAAAATAGTTGATTTCTTTCCAGATGGTATTCTAATCGTTTTGTGATAATCGTTTTCATGATTTTGCAGATGTTGCTCGTAAGGGAGATGGGTCTGTATGAGTTAATGCTATTTGGGTCTCTACCAGGTTTGGGGACCGGGATTACGATGGCTTGTTTCCATTTGTCGGGTAGTATTCTGATGGACCAGATCATGTTTAATAATTTAAGTATACGTTTTGTTATGTTTTTTATATATTATATAGCCTATTTGGTCTTCTCCAGGTGATGTTTCCTTTTTTGATCTTAATGCTGTTTCCCATTCCTGTAGCGTAATGTTGATGTTTAAGTTGGATGTTTTTGATCCCAAGTCTTTAAATAGGTGTTTGAATTGTGTTTCTACTTTTTCCCTATGCTGTTGGAATTTAACCGAGTGGTTTTTATTGCTGCTCATGTCGGTGAAGTGACTGGCCAGCTTATTCGCTTTTCTTGATTAGTATTAGCCCCAGTGATTTTAGGGGTATTATTTACCGTTTTGCCCCTAATGGATTTAATTTATCCCATACTTGCTTTGATTTGGTTTTGATGTTAAGATTCGAGCAAAAGTCTTGCCAAGTTTTATCTTTTGCTTCTTTAATTATTTGTTTCAGTTGTTTTTCCTGATTTTTGTAGTGTGTGAAGATTAGGGAGTCACCTGAGCGTTTATATCTGTTCAGTGCTTTCTTTTTCTCCTTATGAGCCAGTTTACATTTGTTGTTCCACCATGGGACTGTTTCTTTTGTTTGGGTCCCGCTCGATTTTGGAATGTTTTTTCGGCTGCATCTAGGATGGTGGAGATTATGTTTGCACATTATTTATTTATATCGCGACTTTCTAGTTGCTCTGTATTAACTTTAGTTAGGGTATGTTTAAAAACTTGCCAATCTGCTTTGTCGTACCTCCACCTGGGGTATTTTGTAATGGGATTTAACTGAACTGCTATCTGCAGGGTGATTATGATTGGGAAATGGTCACTGCCGAGTGTACTGGCTTGGTCCACTCTCCAATCAATCATCTGTGCAAAGCTCAGGCGAGCATATGGTGACTTCAATGGCAGAGAGTGAACCATTTTCTGGGTCTATTCTTGTTTGTGACCCATCGTTAAGGATGGTCATATTTGATTCGGTTGTCCATGTTTCAACCAGTTTACCTCTTTTGTCTCTTACATTCCTCCCCTCCACCCAGCTCGCTGTGAGCATTAAAATCCACGCAGATCACAGTATCCTTTGTATGATGTTCAGTCATTTGTTTGTAGGTGATTAAGTTTATGGGGTTCTCATTTCCTCCTGGATCGTATATGTTTATTATTTTGATTGTTTTTGCTCCCGTATTGACTGTAATTGATTGGAGCTCGAAGGTCTTGCTGCTACCCGGTATGGTTGGAATTGTAATATTGGTAGTGTTTGGTAGAGTTTCTATCACGAATATTGCGAGGCCCCTACCCCTTTTTCCGTTAGTTTGATTTTTAAAAAAGCCAGGTGAGTAACCTGGAACCGTGGGTAGGTGATTCGGGTTTTTGGAGATGTGTCTCTTGAATACTTACGCGCGAATGATGATGATGGTGATGATGATGATGATGATGATGATATTGAATTAAAGTGGTGTTCGTACAATTGTATAATTGTACATATACCACTGGTTTATTCCTACATAGCAGGATGATAAATTATTCCTGGGGGAAGGAATTAGAGCAACATCCCCCAGGCGTTTATGCCCTCAAGGAGTGCTATTAATTTTAGCCGTCAGGTCGCAGAACTATAAGTTCTAAGCTACCTGAATGTAAGACTATCATGAGTGGGAAATTAACCCAACACGCACTCATGTTTGCAGTCTGCTTCTACCATATTGAGTAATAAGTAAGAGTAGTACCAGCACGCACTCATGTGTTTTAGGTATAATATTTATGCGTGTATTACACGCTGTTAATTTGATGTCCGGTCGAAGCAAGGGAGGAAGTAGGGTAGGAAGGCAGGGGTAGATCCAGCCGAAGGCACTCGTTGACTCCAGGGTGCTGGCCTAAATTTTGCGTCTTGCACGTGTTTTGAATTTTGAAAATTTAATTTTGGATTTTGCCGAAAAGGTCTTGAAAATTTCTGAATTTTGGAATATACCCTGTGCTGTTTTGAAATAGTATTAAGCAGGTACCTCAGACGACAGCCATTAGGCGCGAATTATTATTATTATTATTATTATTAAATTTGGATTAAAGTGGCTTTCGTACATTAAATACATGCGCCACTGGTTAATTCCTGCACCTCAGGATGTTAATTATTCCTTGAGGAATGGAATCAGTGCCACATTCCTCAGGCGTTGATGCACTCAAGGAGTGCGTTAATTTAGCCGTCAGGCAGCAGAACAATAAGTTCCAGGCTGCCTGAATGTTAGACTTTCATGAGTGGGGATAGTCCCCGCACACACTCATATTTCACAGTCCAGATCTAGCATAGGGTGAGTGGGAATAGTACCATCACTCACTCACGTTTTTGGTTGATAGCGAGAATGGAACTGATGCGCGCATTGCACGCTTATTGGTGTCCGGTCGAGGAAAGGGTGGTGTAGACCAGGAAATGAGGCACCAAGCCGCTGGATGGTGTCCGTTGTTTCCAGGGTATTGGACTAAATTTGGTAGTCTTGCACGGACTAAGAATTTTTAATAGGAACTCTGTGCTGTTTTTTTATTTAGGGTTATATTGAGGGATTAAGTGGTATGTAGAAACCTCAGATGACAGTCAGTTTGATACCAGTATTTTGTCACCTTGTGTGACTGGCCCTGATGGTCCTGCGCTTAGACCACCTTATATGAGATATTCTTTTGGGGTCTTACTAGGTGTTTTATTTAGGGGCCAATCGGTCATGGGGTGTTTGATCTGTGTTTGTTTGGGACCGATCACTTTGTGTAGATTAGTTTTTGCCGCCTTGTGCACTTGTGACCACCTTATATTGTCTATTTGGGGCCCTATTGTTCTTTTCTACTCTAGTTATGTAGTCACCTTGTGTGGCGGGCCCTGATGGTCATGGTGCTCGGACTCCCTGATTATATTGTTCTATTGGGTTGACTGTCATCTTTTGGTTGAAAGTAGATAGAATGGTTGGGTTAAAGGATGAGTCGGTTAGCAGGTTATTTGAGGTTGTCAAAGAGGAGATGGGATATGATTCTACCCACTGAGATTCTTGCTTCGTCATCATAGTGGGTGGCATGGCAAACAGATCCAGTTCCGACGTGGAACATTCGCAAGACTCTCGCTGCATCATTTTTTTTATCTCTTTTATCTAATAATAAAAACGTCTAATTCTCGGACGGTTCTTCTTTTCTTGGCCTTTCTAGCTCTGGGTGTGTAAAGTCCTCTGGAGGGGGATTTTCGTCGTCTCTTTCTGCCTTGTCCTTGCTGTGGTGTCAGGGAAGCAGGAATGCCTGACTAGGCAGCGTCCAGGGCATTTATAGGAGTTTCTCGTCGGTCCAAAATGTCTCTGCCAGTTTGAAGCAAGACATTTTTGCCTGCTCTCAAGAAAGTTTCATTGGGATTTTGTTTGTCGATGATGACATTTTGGAGAAATTCTATGCACTGCGTCAAAGCGGCATCTTTCAAGGTGTGCGATCCTCGTGTCACCATCGGTTTCGAAACGTTGGCCACTGAACGAGACGCCGATTTCAATATATCTCCTAAACCATGTCCTCGCTGTCGAGCGACTCCTCGGTACACATGAAACATGACTTACAAGTTGTTAGAATAATCGTTTTCGAAAATGGAGTTTCACTGTGACTTTCTCTTTTGGTGAATGAAATATTTTGCCCCCGATCTCCTTTCATAGTAATGTTGACACTGTCGAAATACGACTTACCGATAAGTAAACAATGAGGATGTACAAATTCGCGGCGAACGTGATAGGTGTTTCCACCTTCCTCGCCACTGGTTGTGGCAGGATCTGCTTTGTCCCACAACATTGTACTCCACCACATCAGAGTACACAAAGATCAAATCTAATATTTGGTTCAGTTCTAGAGGGTAACGACAAAACTTCACAAAATTCAAGTTGTTGGCGATGGATGGTATGAGTGTACCCTTGACCATCTTGAGGTCTCAACCCAAAATGTCAAACAATTCAGGACAAAATGTAATGGACAACGTTTTGGCATCCGAAACGTTCATCAGTAGGCGACGAGCAACTTTATGGTACTCGATGGTGACACTTCGTTTTATTTTGTCCAAGGCTTTGCTAAACTGCATTGAACCTGGCAGCAATCGTGTCCACCAGATGTTGACCGCTAAAATAATAGCCTACAGGAATTTTCAATATATTGATGTAGCATGGAGTATCGGAGTACACTGATCGTTTCATAGAGGCATCTACAGTTTCGTTTTCATTCAAGTATTGTTGCACTTGCTCGTTCAGAACTTCGACCTCAAAAGTATTTTCATTTTTAGGGATGTTTTTGATTTGTGTAGGGTGAATCATTTCCACCAAAGCCACTTCCCAATGGGCTTCGTGATCCAATTGGATGGCCTGAGGTAATTTGGCCGTGAAACACCACAAAGTATTGTGGGAAACACATCCATGGAACTGTCACTGGGTAAAGTTAAGTAAAATTGGTTATTCATAATTCCAGAGTAGATCAGAGGAGTGTCTAAAAGAGTATTGTTGTTTTTGTCACTGTTGCGAGGGTGACTGACGTTGGGCGGAAAACTCCGGTTGTTATCGTTAGAGTATTTCAGGGAAGGATTGGAGAGAAGGTAACCGATCCAACTGCTCAGTAAAATGGTACACAATTGTTTGTCTCCTTGTTGCAAACTCACACTGGCAATGGCAGCACCGATGACACAATACACCACAAAGATTTAGCAGAAAAAGACGATTTGCATTTTTGGCACAATTTCTCCACACCACACCCACAAGGGTTGCTTTTGTAGATCTTGCAGAGACGAACTCGGTGAAGGAGTGGTCACTGTGGTGGTTGAGGCTGTATTGAAGGGCACGATGGTCATTTCTTTCTATAGCTGATGACTTGCGAAGCGTCGATCCAAGGGTCAAAACTCGGCGGATATCCTATCCAACGTACTTTGACTTCTTTGATCACGACGTTTCCCCACTTTTCAGGTTCTTCGATTAAGAATACTTTCGATGTCGTACATTTCGTCTTCTTTTTTACGTCTTCGTTTTTGGTCACTCGTTGTAAATCGGGCAAGTAAAAAGTTCTTTTTAACACTTCCCCGTTGATGTCTTCCAATTTATAGATGGTAGGATGACGGCCATGCACTCGTCCAGTGACACGAAACAATTCGGTGGTCCAGTTGGGTAAGTAACCTTTGTCGAAAGTGCGTTTGGTTTTGCCAATGCGCACCCAATCTCCCGTTGTCAATAGTCCACCTTTTTTTGGGACAGCCACAGTCGGGGACGTACCAAATAGGCATTCAAAGACGGTCACTTCGTTGTCAGGAGTCACTTCTTGGGGGGGGGGCACGTCCGATGCTCCGATGGTAAGATTGGTTGTACGCTTTGACCAGGTGCGGTACGACGTCGATGTATTTGAGAGTGTATTGATGCGTAAAATATTTCCACATACGTTCTTTCAAGGTGCGTTGAAAACGTTCAACGATGCTGGCTTTGGTTTCGGGATTCTCGGTGGTGACAAAATGAATGTCTGGTTTCTTCAATTCTTTTTGGAAAACTTGGTTCAGAAATTTAGTTCCTTTGTCGGTTTGCCATCGAAAAGGGTGAAGACCACTTTGTTTCAACACCAGTTTTTGGGATAGCACTTGCTCACTGCTCGATTTGGAAGTCAATGGTACGACCCAGGCAAATTTGGAAAAGACGTCGATGACGCAAAAACAAATATTTGTAGCCACTATTGTAGGTGGCAAATGAGAGACATCGGCTAAATCAGCTTGCCATTGATGATCGATACCCTCCATTCGGGTGCGATTTCTTGAAAATTTTCGTCGAATGGGTTTGTGTAAGGTGTACGTAGGTTGTTCTTGTAACCATCGTTGCACTTGAGGTAAACGGACACTTTTGAGTCGGGTTTTCGCAGCACGATACAATTTCTGAACTGCTCCGTATCCTGCTGGATGGGATGGATCGTAGTAGCTGCTGGCTAACAAATTCTCCATCTGGACGTTTTTTTAAATAAGTCTCTCATTCTTCACTGATGCTACTTTGGATGGGATGAGGTGGTGGATTAGAAACGGCTTTACGAGTCCGACGTGCCACGGGAGTAGAAGTCGAGGGTAGTGGTGGTGGTGGCGGTAATGGGATGGATTTTTTCTTGCTCTCTTTTTCACTTCTGGTTTCCCTTCTTTCTTTTTCGGTTCTGTCGAAGGAGGAATGGACATCATCTTTTTAACCCAAGCTTTGAGTTCTTCTCGTTGGGGTGTGGGGGAAGGGGTCAACAAAGTCGCTGCTGTCTTAGTAGGGATGGGAGCCGCTGACGGTGTTTGAAAAACTTCTCGTGCCTCTTCTTCCTCAGGCATCCGTGGGGCTCCGCCTGTCTTGCTCACTGGGGCTGCTGGTGGTGGTGATAGACTTTTCATCAGGGTCTTAAAATCTTTCAGAGTTGGTCGAGCTGTTTCGTCTACAGCTTTCTGGTGAAAGAGTTGAAGTTGTTGCCACACTTGGCCGTAACGTTGCGATTTTCCGTTTCTAACGAATCGCTGCGATCCATCAACGATTGCAATTCGTGTTGTAACTGGAACATCTCGATCAAATGAGGGTTGGGAGGTAAATGTGGGGTCTGTTGTACTTGCCAACGATGGAATTCCATCCATCGTTTGTAAGGCACTAAAGTCAGTTTCTTCCTTCCATCAAATTTCAAAGATCACGTTTGAGATCTTTTGACCCAGAGGCACCTTTTATCTTCTTGATCTTTTTTTATTTTTGACCCATCCCTTGTGAAGCAGCAACTCCCACGAGGCCTGTAATCATTGGTGCCATTGTGGCTTTTAGTATGAGTCCTAACAACAGGTGCACAAATCCTCCGCGTTGGACTAACATCTTTTTCTTTTGACGGATGGGTATTTTCTTTTGGACCATTTGGTGAAGAACGTGTCGATGCTTGGCTAAGCATTCTTTCTGATGTTGAGACAAAAGTATCGTTCCTTTCAAGACATTCAGGCAACATTCGCACAGGGTATCAACGACGTCTTTGGAGGCGGTTTGAATTAGTTGTTTTCGCAGGGATGGAGGGGCTTTGGACAGGACGGACAACACGTCCCAATGTTTGGCTAAACGAGGAGGCAGTCCTTTCCTTTTCTTTCCTTTGGGGTAGAAGAGGGATGGCTTCTGGGGAGTGATATCTATGTTTGTTCCAGAGCACACACAAAATATATACTGACGTCGATGACTTGGCACACACATTTTCGTTTTATTTTTTTAAGTAGTATTTTCAGTGAAGTTGGTAGGGTGTGTGACGACCTCTTTGACTATCGTATCATCGCCATAAAGAGAAAATTCTCCCCTTTGGTTGCGCCTCTTTTTCTTTGGACGATGGGGTTTTTTCTGGGGTAGATGTCGATGTTTGGCTAAGCGTTTTTTCGGATGCGGGGTCAAACGGCGAGACTGCCTTTTTCTTTTCCCTTTTCCGTTTCGAACAGGAGAACGACGATTGCGGTGATGTGTACTTCTGGTGGGTGATATCTTTGTTTGTTCAGGAGCATAAAAACACTGATACCCAAAGTTTACCCCAGGTCTGTTTTATAGTTGAATGCGTCGCCACTGATTGTCGGTCCGTCGGATCATTTTCATGGCAGACATCACTCGACATGGAGGGGTTCGCAACGGACTAAATCAGGTCAGTTCTTCTTTGGATAAATCCAGTATACTCTAACATGCCCAATCTCTCTTGGACTTTGATTTTCGGGGCAGGTCCTTTGTTAGCAGCTGTCACTGCAGCTAAAGAGGAGGATAGTGTCACCGCTATAAGAAAAGTTCCCGGAGACACGGGTTTCCATTTTCTCATCAAATTAGAAAAGACACTTGTAAAATTGGGTTTTGGCTGGCATCACCAGCAACGGAGAAGTGGAAGAACCTGAGGCCATTGGAGACGCGGTCACCGTCGCTGCAGGTCGTGGCTTGGGGATGTAAGGTTGCGTCCTAGCCGCAGTGCCTCTCTTGCACGTAGAAGCTATTCTCTGGAGACTTTTCTTTTTCTGGGGCTGAGGCCTGGTACTGACACCACTGCTCGTTTTCATCTGGGTACGTTCCGTTGAGGATTGTCTTTTTTCTTGGGGATAACTTTCGGGGAATGGGATCCCATTTTAAGAGGGAGCGAATGATGACACCTCCTAGATAAACTCTACCTCCAGGTTTCAAAATGATTTGATTTTTGGTTTGAGTGTCGATGCGGAGATCTGCCAGTTGCATCAAGGCTACTTTGTTTCTCTCAGAAAAGCATTTGGTTTGATGTGGAATGTGAATGATTCCTTTCAGTAATTGACGTGCTGTCACCGTAAACCAACATAAGACTTTTCTGAAACTGGCTTCTAAGACACGAGCACGTATTTGTGGAATTTTTTCGCGACTGATGCCGTACAAGGCACGAATCAATTTGACGGGAAGATGAGACTCAAGGGACGTCATGTTGGCGATGTGTGAGACAGACCAAAAGTGTCCGAGGTTTTTATAGATTTTTTATGTCGACGGGACGTGTACACGACAGCCTCCCCGTCTTGATGCCAGTGATGAAACAGATGGGTACAAAATTGAAAATAATCGGGAGTGGTGGATTTTAAATCCACGAGTAAATAAGCGTGTTGGGTTTGAGTGGTATCGTCCTACGCATGTGTCAGCCAAGGAGTTCCTAACTGTTTGGGTAACACTTGCACTTGCGATTTATCTCTAGGGCTTTTAAACAACATCACGTAATGAGCTTTGAGTCTGATGGTGCGATGGGCTTTATTTTGTTGAAACAAATTTTGGGTGATGAAAATGACACTGGTGTTACGATGATGCCTTCTGCGCGTAAAACACAGTTTAATTTCTTCTTCGTCTTCTCCTAACATGTCGTCGAAGATGACCAGAATGGTTTGACTGGGGTCAGACATGATCCCGTCGTCTTCGCGAGGAATGCCTTCCAGAAACACGATGGAATAGCCTTGACTTTCTCGCGATCGAATGATTTTTATGTTCGATCAAACGTTTGACAAATTCGGTTTTTGCCTGAACCCCTCGGTCCAGATATTAACATGTTAAAGGGATGACAAAGATACAAGGCCTCCCAACTGGAACGATCTAAGATTTCGTAGATGATTTTGAAAATGGAGGAAGAGGAGCAGAGACAGGAGAGGTACCCATTGTGAAGGGATTGTCACGTTTGAAACGAAGACAGACAAGACAAGAGTTTTTATACTTTTTCAGGACATGTTTGTTTAAAAACATTTTTAAAATTGAGCACGAAAGACAAAAATACATAAAAGCCAAATGGTGAAGAACAATAATAAAATACACATCAAAACGATCAAAGTGATAAACAAGTGACTGTACAACATTTTTTTGTGACGAAGGTGTAGTGTCCAATGGACACTGGGTATTGTTCTTAGAGTTTCTACTCCACTTGGAACAGTCACATAGGTGTATTGCCGAAATGGCCATTCGGGGATGTCCATGTCGATGACAGTCCTGTCCTGAATATAGTGGTTTTCCTCGGTGTCGGGTTCTTCTTCTGACACTGTATCTAACACAGGTTTAAAAGTTACTTTTTTCACTGAACGTTTGGATTTATGATCACAAATCTAGGGCATAGTTTGCCTCTTATTTTGTCCAAGCCTCGAAACCAAAACCTTTCGATTCACGTAAATCTTGCCAATGAGGGTGTATGTCACAAGCTACACACACACATCTTCGTAAACATATTCAGTGACTAAAATTTGACGAATCATTTTTAGCCCGTAGAGATAGAGAAGTATGGAGATTTTTTACAAGGCTTTTAACAGAATGAGTCTCTCGTGTACGTTTAAAGGTACCACCCTCATGTTTTCGGTGGTACGTATTGTTCGTAAAGAACCCACAAGGAATCGGCTGGTAAACGAAATCCCAGAAAGGATGTCACTAAGACACACGGCCACAATTCAATGGACACAGTTCTCGTAAAACTTGTTGGTAATCCGTCACGGTCTGAATACTGTCATTGACTTCCTTCCACGGTATTTGTTGTATCACGACTGATAAAGGTCGTGGCAAGGTAGCCATTTTTATACCCTCTTTTGTCGAAGGTAATAAGTGTACTTTCTGCACAGAACTGATCGTACTCCGTCGGCGTATCCAAATAGTTTAATCACTAGTTCGCACACCACACAAATCACAGAATTTTCCTCTACAGACAAAATTTGGTAGCGTTAAAGATCCTCTGTCTTCCTCTGGAATTTGATGTAGTATGGCCACCTTGTAAGTAGTAGGATGAGTAGCAACCAAAGTCTTCTGGTCCCCGAGTAGTTGATTAATGTCAGACCATTGGAAGGTTTTCAAATGAATCAGTCCTCTGATATCATTCAGGTACCAGGAGTAATTTAAAAGTTTATGACTGTTCGGATGCAGTAGTTTCTTGCATTTGACTTGTATTTTGACCAGCTCTTGGTAAATGCGTTCTGTCAACTCCACAGCAAACCGTGAATGTTCTCTTGTAAAGTATCCATGAAGAGATTACTGAGGCCGTCCCACTAAAGGTAGGTAGTGACAGCGCGGAGACGTTCTAGGTAAGCTGAATCTTTCTGCTCCCACTGATGAAGTGACACACCGAACTGAAGCACTTAACTTTATCACCTTTTCCCAATAGATAAATCCTGCCCGGGCAAATTCTTCGGGTGTAGGTCCTCCCAGATAGGCCACTTTCCTTGGAAGGTTTAGAATCTACTTTCAAAGTCGCAGTATTCAAGCAAATGCACAGGGAACGAATATTCTTCTTTCACAGGCTCATTTCGATGAGGGTACGGTGAAACCCGCTGTAGTTTGCTCAGGCACGGATGACATCCGTAGGGTGGTAGTGTAGTCGCATGGTTTCACGTTCATAATGACATGACATTGACAATAAAAACCAGTAAAGAGTCCATGATAACGCGTGGCATCGCTTTCGTATCCGTCAGGTTTCACACACAACATCACTTTCCATGGCAGGTAATGTAGTAGTAGTCATAGCAATGTTCCCATGATGTCCTGCTGAAGTACTCATAACGAAGTTCCCATGATGTGGTACTGAATCACTGAGGTCACAGCGTACGGCATCGCTGTCATCGCAAGGCACAGCATCGCACTCCACTTGAGAATCATCGATCTTGAATTGTGCCTGTCTGAACTTGAATTGTGTTTCTCTGAAAGGATCCATATTTCTTGCTTGGCAAATGTAGTCACAATGAACTATCGGTCTTAGATGTTTTCTCTTTTTATATGCTGACCAATATCATCGTGTCCGTAAGGTAAAAGTGAAGTGGTTGGGAAGTCGCACCGCTTTTGGTACACGATCTGATACAGTTTTTCCAAAGGACGACTGACGATTTGGTGTGTGGGTAAACGTACAATCTTGTGCGGCTCGTAGGTGGTCGCTTTAAAATGTTGATTCTCTCCAGATTGCAAGGCTTCTTTCAATACCCCAAAGTTCACCACTTGACTGGTGCGATAATTGAGAGTCAATCCTTTCACTTTACACTCGGTGTGCACTTCTCCGTGTGGGTTACGTTTCTCGTAGCCGTAATGTTTAGGACCGCCGCTAGCAAAATTTAGAATCTTGTCGTCTGGATGCTCTTCCGTCCAGGCTCCTAAACGGTCTCCTTCGATATCAGTGTGCCGGTGACCCAGGCCGCCGATGTAGATGCAACTGTCCGTGTCAAGATACAGCACACGATCTCCTATTTTAAGCGAGCATGGGCTGTCACGTAAGCCACAATATTGACATTTCCAAATTCGTCCAGTTCTTCTTTGCAATTGACCAGGATCAAGTCTTTACGAAGGACGTCCACGTGTTTCATATATTTGGTTTTGTCGTGAATCATCGGAAGTAGCGGGAAGGTTCTGTCAAATGCTCCATCTTGGGTAAATACGGTCGTTGTGCCATTTATCCCCACAAACAATTCAACATCACTTTAGCAAACGATCGTCTCCCTTCGTTTTTCTCGATGTGGACTAAAGTGATGCCTCACTGCCCCAAGTATTTCTTTTCGAATTTCTTCTAGTCTTCGGGGGTGTGACACCAGGAAGAATAGCTGCTGCCTTCTTGTTTCAGTTTCAAAAAGGCATCAATGTAGTCTGCGAGAATGCCTTTCTGAGTTTCGTCGCCCTTTAGTACTATTCTGTCTTGAGAAAGTTGTAAATTTCTTACACTTTTAACAATTGGTATCCCAGGTCCAGAGCTTTGAACAATCCACGCTGAACCATGTTCCTGTCAAGGGGCGTTCTTCCTGGGTGTGCTGACAAGGTTGGTCTTGGTTGCACGTTTCGGCACAAGTACGGCACAAGGAAAACATCAGTTTTCCTTGGCAATGGTGAGATAAAACTAGATGGTACAAGTCCGTGGGAGGCAAGGCTTTACATTTAATCAATCCTTCGTATTGTCGAATGTTGTTCACGTCGATGTGTTCCGTCAGCAATTGTGGGTGCCCTGCGCGAAACTGACAATATTTGCACAAGTAAGGATGCAGCGAACACACGTCCAGGTATCTGATTTCCTCTCATTTCTCTTAATCAGCGTGGTACAGCAAACAGGTGGCATTCGTCAGTCCTCCATACAAACTGTCTCGCGGGGTCAGGAAGTCGACCAGCTTGTAACTTTCCACGATGCGTTTAAACTTGGGATCGGTTTTGAAACGGTGTTCTTACTCGTGTTTCCACATTTCCACCACATGATATCCTTGCTGTTCTAACTTTAAGCGTCGCTGACAAGTGGTCTCGTACAAGTCTTCCATGGCACGTTGTAAAAACTGAGTTGTAGTGTACCGTTGAGAGTAGCAGATGGGACATCCGTGAAATAAACAACCGTTAAATTCGTACACGATTTTAGAGTAATCTAAGTCTCAGCCATCCACCGAATACGTTCCGATGGTCTTTTCACCTCCTCCGTTTCGTGCGTGTTGGATCCATTTGTCTTCCTTGTCGCACAAGTAATGTAGTTAGGGTAGAGTTTTGACCGAGTATTGACGTTTGACAAAGTTCGTCGTTTGAGGAAGTATGACAGCCAAGGTCTTCTCGGGCATAACTCGTTTGCGGTACACTAAGGAACACGCTTTGCCAATGGTGTAGGCTTTTTTCGAAGGATCGATTCCTCCGTGCTCCATGAACAATTCTTGAAATTTTCCACAGCATCGCCGTAAAATGTCCACGTCGGGACGAGAATACTTTAACATTTCTTCCTGAAAGTCGAAGGGGTCCGAGTCGTGAGTTTGGTACTCGGCGTAGAAAGCTTCTCGTTGTTCGGTACGCATATTAACTGGGTCGTAGTAGTGAGCCTCAGGAAAATGGTGTAGAACAGCATCTTGATTGGCTTCGGTATTGAAAAAGTGTGGAAAATATCCTTTGGCCATTTGTGTCATTCCAAATGTTTTAGGCATTCGGCTCAATGCCATGGCCAAGTAACTCATCGAATCTTTAAACCGCACTTGTCTCACTTGCATGGAAATGAACTTGGCTCCGTTCAAAGTCACTTTAGGACGTTCGGTACTTTGTGCCGCATAATATTTCAGAAGAAATTGTCCACCGTATCCCGAGAAATTGTAAGCCATCACCGTGGCATAGCGATGACAATCTCCGTAACGTTCGATGTCCTCTTTGCTCCATGTCTCGTCGATTGGGTCTAAGCTCCATTGGGCAAAATCACAAACAAGTTAGGTCCCCGAAAGATTTTTTCACGTCCTCCAGGAATCTTGCTACAGTGAGGACAATGACAAAAGATCGATTTTTGGATGCACTTCTCGCAAGCTCGATGAGCCACGCAGAAATTAGGAATGTGAATGCCAGTCTCTTGCATGCAGTCGAAATTGTTGAAAATGAAATTGCCGTTCTTTTGGTCATCTTCTTCTTCCTTCTCCTGTTCGGGTTGGTATTTTTTAATGTAGCATTCGTGTTCCAAATCCACTATTTGGTGACAAATGTGACATTGTTTCTTTCCTGGAAAAAGGTGTGCCTTGGCATTATTGCTACGTATAACTTGTCCACAAGTAGGACACAGTCTCAGGAGTTGACGAGCACTTTTCTTCTGTGAACCTTGCGTCTCCAGACGTTGTTCGCTGACAGGTCGGGCAATGCATTTGTTTTGTCCTTCGTCAAGACACGGTTTAGAGGACAAGCATCCCTCACATTTCGATCCAGAAGGCTTGTGTTGCTCTCGATTGTTATAGCCATAGTCACATTTCTCACAATAATAACATATCCCAGGAATGCGGTGATACTGGTAATGGCATCGAAATGTTCATCGTGATGATAGAAATGAATGTATTTTCCGTCTTTGAAATTTTTCCCTCGAAACAACAGAGGTCCGCGCACTTCTTGAGGGTGCACTTCCAATGTGTAGCGTGGAGCCAAGACGTCTTGCAACTTTTGCATTTCAGGAACTCCACAGGGTGTACGGTGCGTATATGGACAGGCCAGGTAGCTGTAACAGGAGTTCTGCTTCTCTACGTTGTTTGGCTCGGTTTGATTTTTGAATAGTTTGCCAGGTTCTTTTCCATTCTACCGTGACGTTCTTGTCGGCATACGTTCGCCCCACCACAATGGCCTGGGCTAAACACATCTTGTCTTGAAGGTTGTTAATTCGGACGAGGCTCTTTTTGGCACTGCGAAGGTCATCCACCAATAACACCTTTTTGCGTCCGGTCCCTTCGGGAAGAGAAACGTTCTGCTGGGCTGCGAAATTCGATCCAAATAGGCGATTTCAAACTGTCGTGATAAATAGAAAGTCTCAAGCGATCGTCTTCTTTGGCTTGACATTGCCGTTTCATTGTGGTTAACAAAAAGAATCCCACACACCAGTGATGAACCCCTCTGTTTTCTCCAGAGGTACGTCGGACTTGAAATCTTTAAATTTCACCGTGTACGGGTAGGCTGTGGTTCTAAATTTTCTCGAGGAGCGTTTATCCGACTCTTGAATGTGGTAGTAATTTTCAGGGCTTACTGGTGTTGGACTTTGACTCTCTGGGTCTGGATTCTGGCTCACTCATGTTATCTTCAAAATCGCTGGCATGAATTTGAACCAAGACTTCAGCTACTGTGCGAGGCGATAAGTCACGTTTCTGCCTCTTACTTTCTTCTCCTTTCTCCACGAAATGGTGCAATCGTTTCATCTTGATTGCAAAATGTCAAAAGACTATTTTAAACGTCGTGGTCCCCTATATGTCAAGGTAAAGCCAGTGCCTTCCCTATATAAGGGGTCAGTGTCTTCCCTCTCAGTATTCATTTCCCTCTCAATCCGACCAGAAAGATGGAAGAGCCAACACAGATCGAACTTCTGATCAGAGCTTTCCGAGGTGTCATAAGAAGGTTTTCTTCAGAGAAGCCGACAGACTACTCCCCCTCCTTCCGAGATAAAAGTGAAGATACTTGCTATAGCTGTCAGAAGGAAGGGCGTTGGTCTTCAGAATGTCCACAACGTCAATGCAAGACAGGCGTAAAAAGAGACAAAGGTCAAAATATCTGTTATCGTTGTCAAGAGAAAGGAGATTGGCCTTCCGACTGCCCTAAGAAACAACAGGAGCAGG
>JAECUM010036179.1:0-59134 GCA_016617855.1 Megalonaias nervosa
CCGTGTCTGACGGCAAGACTACTTCATGAAACTGCAGCACGATTAAATGTCAAAATTCCTAAACGATCGAAGCGGGCGGAACTTGTACGCATTGTGGACGCATCGTAGCTACTATTGCCTTTGAGATAGTCGAGCTTGCTCGGCGATAAGTCCATGTACCTTAGTTTCAATTACAAAAACGTCATGACAATTACGAAGATTAACATGTGTTTATTCCGAACTCGTTAGTTTCAAACAAAGACGCAATGAATCTTCTATCAAAGATGGTCCGGGAATCTATATCAACGCTACAGCGCCCTGGTAACGGGCTGTCGCTTCCGCGAGGAATCCCGCACACAACAAATACAGATCAATACCGATAATACCATCAGGATCTAAATTAAATCATTTTTTGGTTACATATACTTTCTGGTGCTCGTTACTAAGGCTATATTCAAAATGATTAAAGAACTTAATGCCGATAGCGTTGTTAATGTCTTCCTTTGGAAGAAAGGTGTTAATGCTAAAAGCTGCAGTTCATCGATTCCTGATAGTTTCTAAACCAACACCCACCCACCCCGCCCCCCGAAAAACTCGTAGCGACCTTACAGATACTGGCAACGATCTTTTGAAGATTACTCGCCAGTGTGGTGGGGCTTTTAGTGAAGCATTTAATTACGAATCTGGCTTATCGTTCTGACCGGGCCTTCACGAGAAAGGCACTCTGTATTGTTTCGCAATGGAGTATATTCATCAACACTGACGCTTAAAAATCGAGACGCCAGAGAGAAATGCATGCGTACTACATGAATTCGATCAGTGAAGAGATTCGAAGGAGGATTTTGTTAAAAACTGGAAAGATTCTACCATGTTCATACATGAACATGATGCTACACTCAGAGCTCTGTCAAAATTAAAATATGTACCGTTGGACCTGCGCGAGGCGACCTTACAAATACAACCGTATATTTATATATCGATCGGATAAATAGTCCAACGACAGTCGTAACTGGAGGTGTGATACCAGTGCGTATTGTTGACGTGAGAAGACCCGCTTACTTGACAATATTTGAGATCTGGCTGTAGGAATGATTTCCAGGGATTGCTCAGAGGATCGCCAAAAGGTGGTCTAAACCTTGTCTTCGTGTGCTGCATCTATCGCTAAACAAGAAACAATCCGAGTAGTTGAAAGCATGAAATATGTTGCTGCGGATCGACTGAAAAATCAAGATTGTTAGCAATTATTGCATCGAGCATCTCGGGTAAAATCAGAGCGATTACACTTCCATCAGCAGCACCATTGCCCAAGCTGTTGAGCAAAATATACGACGAAGCCACTCAGCAAGTCATAACCCATTCGATGATTGCCAGTCTGCATATTAAGCAGATTACGGATGTGAACGTGAGTGGCGAAGCCATCAAAAGGTATTAGACGAAATAAGTAATGTATACAAAGTGGCAAAACGTGTAGTATCCTATTCCGTGTTTGACATGGAAGCGTCTGAGATTTTCAGTATTATTCGCATCCGGACTCGCCATATAGAGACACGATTATGGTTTATAGTATTTCACAACGGCGAATCTGTTCATGCAGATAGGTTCCAGTATGCCATTCGAAACGTCATGAACGCAGCAGGAAAGGCCCTATGCCCGCTATAGTTGCTATTAGTATAACTTACAACATACGATTCGCACAACGTCGAAGACAACTTATTGGAACTTCATTATCGTTTTCATGTGCATTTCTTCTCATTCATGTATTTGGGTTTTGCAAAGATATTCGCATTGGCTATTTTCGGAGCCAACCAAGCGGTCGTACTATATCAAAAGAATGACAGTAATGATACAACTTGGCATGACACTAGTGTCCATGATAGTAGAATTAAAATGTCAAAAGTTAACAGTGGATGCCTGTGATAATCTCTTCATTAACTGCATACATACGTTTACTGTCGTGTGTTATCTTGGGAGGCACGTCACCGCTGTTATTCACACGCTCATCACAGACGAGATAGAAACAATGTTCAGTTGTTTTCAAGGCTAATAAGTACTCAGCAAGGTGTCAGTGCACCATGTCACGTGTTTGTAGTGTTTTCTTTCTGTAAAATGTTAATTGTCACCTTGATCAAGTAGAGGGCTTTATAATCTTGTTTACTGGGAACTTATTTATTGTAAAATCTGGAGGCAGAATCGTTGTCGTATTCAGTATTTGATCTGGGATGAAATAATTTCATTCAAATTATTCTTCTCTAGAATAAAACAACGTGGTCTATAATATTCTTGCAATGTTAACGGGGAATTACAGTGAATTCAGACAAGAAAATCTTGGATTATATTACTGTGATTCAACGAAAGACTTCTTCCTGTAGCAAATGAATTCGGGTGTAACTTGGTATTACATTTTAACTGAAACTACGTAGTAATATTATATAGCATATGGTTTTACATAAGTTGTCAATGGAATACCTATGATAGCTTGGTGGGCTCGTATGTTTACTGGTGTAAATATTATTAGCTCATAAAGTAATTGCTGATAGCATAATTAAATTCCTTACATTCTGACATTATTATACTGGAAGGTTTTACGACCGTGTTGGTGTTAAGTACTGTCTAATTATATTTAAATTAAATCTACAATGACGTGAAAGTAGTGTCTAATTAAATTTAAATTATTTCTACAATGACGTGACAGCAGTAGTACTTTTTGTTCTTCTTGTTGTAAGAGAGTAGTCATCAAAAGAGGAAGATAATTAGTGTATAAGTTTGATGTGAAATGTGTCATTAATTGAACCAAGATATCAAAAGCTGTTTCGTTGTTGATATGTCAGTGTTACTAGTCACCGATTTAGTCAGTATATCAGCATGATTACTTTGTATTTAGCCTAGCGGTTAGAGCGTCCGCCTCGGATGCGGGAGGGTGCGGATTCGAACCCCGGCCGAGCCATACAAAAGACATGAAAATGGTACTAGGATTTGCCTCGCTTAGCGCTCAGCATTAAGATAGTAGTGTTAGGACTGGTCAGTCTAGTGTCAGGATAATGTAACTGGGTGGACGTGATGCTACACGCCTGCGGCATAATGCTCCAATGCTAAACAAAACTACAAGCTGTCACACTGCAGACATCGTAGCGATATGACTGAAAAATTGTTAAATCGACGTTAAAAATCCAAATCACACACACACGCACACATACACATATACACACATTGTATTTAGAACTAAATGTGGGAGGAATTGGATTTCACCTATACAGATTTGTTTACTTGTGTGCATATACAAATCACCTGAAACTTATTCTGAGGCGTGATATATCAAAAACTTGTGACCTGAACTGGAGCACGTTTTAAGTGCTAAACGATTTTACAATTTTAACATATTTCGCAAGATTGGATCTTGTATATATATATGATGGAGTTTATACCGGATTAAGGTGGTTAGAAAACCAGGGGAAATTTGGAAAGGCTGGCCCTGTTCCCCAACACGATATATATTAGTTGCCATTTCGCTGCCTTGCGTTGCGGGAATCTGTAGAAACACGCTTTCTTTAGGTGTGTTTTTGTTTTTTATCTTTTGCTTGTGTTTTTTATTTTATCTCCTCTGATTTTTACCAACGCAAATGAAAGAGAAGTAAAACGTTTTAACACGGCTGTAATCATCCACATATAGAATATAAGCCAGAGATGCTAAGGTATTGCCTTCTTATACGGTCTAGAAGGTGCCTGATATTGATTACACGGAATGCATTTGTGTATACAATTACCGTACATATTCACCGGTGATTACTATCATAACGACATAGTGTATCTTTAGAAAAGAACATGGGCAATTGGTTGACGTGTCTACCTTTCATATGTATTAGACAGGTGTACATATTAGACAACTGTGAACAGGTAAACACATGATCCAACCTGTACGTTGTTGACACTGGAGTAAATGCGCTTATCTTCAAAGTCGTACAGCAGTAGGGGAGTGGAAATGCTGGGGTGAAGTGAGATTATTAGCAGATAAAAAATAGTGTCATGCTGCTTTGCTACGGATCTCAAAGTGTTTATGCAGCACGCTTTTCATCTGGTACAAACTATTATCGGGGGAAAAAAAACCAAAAAAAACATGCGAATGAATGTAAAATGTACAGAAAGACAACGATATGTGGATTCCCGTGTACTATAACTATTTGGAACAAACAAAACAAGTAAATTATATTTCGTTGTTTCCTCTGGACGTGTATACGTTTGTTTTCACGTGACGTCACAAAACGTGCGTACTTTGTGAAAACAACCCATAGGATAGTATTATGTTAGAGATATCTACGTGACATCTAAACTTGAACGATTATTTAAATTTCTTTTATCTGTACCCTTTTCCTTCCTCTTACACTACGCTTATCAAAAATATAAATTAGTCTCAATTGGAAGAAAAATATTTCAGAAAAAAATCTTTTATTCCCTGACATCTTTGATACAGGTATCCTGTTCGTACGCCTTTGGATGTCTTATAACTGTATATGTAAAATGTATATAGTGTAGGATTAAAGTATATATATATATATATATATATATATATATATATATATATATTACCTCATGTTTGATGACTCAAGTACAATACTATCAATGATAATATAAGTATTTCCTAAATGCCGTGAATGTTATGTTTTGTTCTATTCGGTTGTGAGAAGGGTGTGTGCACCTGGGAAAGGGTTGCGTACAAAATGATTATCTATAATGCCGTTGTTTGGGCTTGTATTAAATTACTAAAGTCAAAACAAAAGACAATGTCTCCCTTTTATCTCTTTTGTAAGTCGTGTCGTTACAGTCAAATGGAAATCTGACGCCTCAAGTATTCATAGAAAGGCATAAAGACATTATGTATTATTACACTATTATTGATAGGGATTTACAGTAGTCATTCTTCAGCCATTTGTTCATTTCATTAAAGCTGAAAGTTTACTGATCTTGGCTTACGTACTTGTTCAAGGTCAGTAATAAATATATTAACTTTTTATGCGATCAATTACATTTTAATGGCTGTCAAATTAAAATTAAAAAATCATACCCATTATTATTTAACTCACTTGTATACAGACACGCCTCGATCTAACTTTGAATGCTTTGGGTGTGCCCTGAGATTTAATATATATATATATATATATATATATATATATATATATATATATATATATATATATATATATATATATATATATATATATATAATCTATTGACATTTAATTTGCTTCGTGTGACATGTATGCCTGTTACTATCGTTCATCTGATATATCTGTGCACTGTAAACGCAAGGCCTTCAACCTCGGCACTACTTTATTGGTGAGTATGATAGAAATGGTGACTCTGTTCTCAGTGGAAGCTTGATACCACGATGTTAAACCAAACTGATCAGCAGAAGCTGGACAGTAGAGAACGTGTGGGTAGTTTAATCTACACCGATGTCACTAAGCTTATTTGTAATTATAGGTTACTGCATTTGTATGGGAAAATATGAACGAGTTTTTCGGATGGAAATACTGCACTACCCTGGGAGTGCAGTATATCCATCCGACAAAATGAATTCATATTTTCACATAAAAATGCAGCAAATTTTTTTATTATATGCTAATTTCTTATTCTACCTAAAGCTTAATTATATAAACAATAATACACTACAAGAAACAACGTAACTGAGTTTATGCCGTATTCCAAACTAAATACAGAAGCGCAGATTCATCAGTACACAACAACAACATTATTAATACGCACATAACTCCACCCAGATAAATTTGGACTTAGTCGCGTTCTAGACATCACTTTCGAAAGAAAATAGCATTTGGATCCACTTAAAATTGAAATTTAGATTCATATCTTGAATTAATGCATGTTGCAACAACTTTTCCATTTAGTCTGGAATGAATAGATTTTGGTATTTTTGTTGATTCTGCTAAATTTCGTGATAATGACTGGATTTACCTGTGTCGTTCTACATGAAGTACACCTGATTTCAGCAGCGAGGGAGCAGCGTGTTGACATCTGCAAGTGTGTTTCTGTTCTGTCATTCAATGTTTGAAATCATAATGTGGGGAAAATTATGAAGTCTTTCAATTGCAATTATCAAAAACACACTATGGAATATAATATTTATTTCATTTTGAGTAAGGAGGATTCAATTGCACTTGGAATATAGTCGAAATTACAGTACAATTTCGAAATGTATAATCAAGCTTGAGAACCCATGACATGGCTCGTGTAATTCGGATTTTCAGAAATAAGAAAGTACATTTTAAGGAAATTCAGTACTTAAAACTGTAAGTGTATTTTTGCCACTTTTATTACCAGCTAAAGAAGACAGTTTATGCCTTGTCACTTGCATGTTATTTGTAGGGACCTTGCAATTTTATGACCTGTCTGGCGTCTATCGCTAGTCTAAATCCGAAACATTGGATCAAAAATGTTAACGCGGAATGTGGTAAAGCAGCTGGTATGTAACAGTCCACAAAACATCTGCTTTAGTTCAATCAGAAAGAAATTTAATCAACAAAGTAGTTACTAATACACTATTGGGCACACTTTTCGTGGACGGAGGAAAAAAAATGAGCATATAATAAAACAGGATTATCATGTGCTCATTTTTGTCTCCGTTAACATTACATTGACAGAATCGTGCAGTTTTGACGATATTGCACTCACGTCTACTTTTTATTGCACTCACGCGTACGAAATGTATGCCCAATAGTGTATTGGGAACTACATTTTTATGTGAAAATATGAACTCGTTTTGTCGGATAGATGTACTGCACTCTCAAGGTCGTGCTGTATATCCATCCGAAAAGCGCGTTTATATTTTCCAATACAAGTGCAGTAACCTACAATTACGCTTATAAGACGTGGGTTCGAGTCCAGACTCGGCTAACGTGGGTACGTGAGAAAGCCTGCCAGTAGCTTCTCGTGGGTCGGTGGTTCTTCCCGGGGTTTTCCAGGGTTCTTCCTCCACCATTAATACTGGCCGCCATGTATAGCCTATCTTGTGCTAAAAAATGGCGTTAAACCCTATAACAACAACAACAACGCTTATAAGATTGTCCTTTTAGTATTCAAACAGTCCATCCAGTATTATGTGTGAAAGTGTTGATGGGAAAATTTAATTAATTTCTTTAGAGAAATAAGGAAGGAAAACTAAATATACTACAAGGCATGACTTGATGAAGAATAATAATCAAATCATCCCTATGTACGGCGATAAAATATGACGTAGGTGACATGTCATGATTTAAATTTAATTGATCAAAACTTGTCCAAGTGTCATTTCTTGGAATAGTGAAGAGACATGTGAGTCTTAACACAGCGATACAAACAGACTAAAGACGAACATGGAAACTCTCTTAGTTTAGGCTAAACCTCTAACTAATCATTACAAAAGTGTGGTTTGAAATCAATGTATCTCAGATCATATACTGAGCGATTATTTCAGAAGATTCAAGGTTTGATGCAAACATGGTTTTATATGTATCGTGGTATACTTAACCAGGAAATTGCAATGTGGAAACACGATTCGGTTATCTGACATGAAATGGTAAAATGTTGTACTAGGCATCTTTAGGGGGTGCAGTTTGTTGTGTGATACACAAAGGCAATAGATAGCGGAAATCTTGATAATTGTATGTGCATTTAATTTTCTTGTATACGATATTCCAGTTGAAGGCAAGCTTTCAGGCAAATATACTCCATATTATTTGCAATATAACTGCAAGGATGCAGCATTGCCATCTTTAAATCTGAAAATTATCTGAAAAGTTGGTAAGGATTGACACAAAATCAGTTCTTCAATTCCTGATCCAATTCATAATCCTTTCTCGCCCGTTTCTTTCTCGGAATGACACGCAAATCTAAATCAGATTATGACGGATGTACGTACGCTCAGACACACAGCCTAGGTAGGGTTATACTGGTAATACTCTATGATTGTATGTCTTTGCGCGGCGTAACATAAAAATATACCTATATCATTTGAAGTGTCATAAACCATACCTGGCAATTATTCAAAAATGAAAATAGACCAATTTCACATTTTTTTAAAAATTTTATTTTTTAACATTATCCTTTGGAAGGAGGAATGGCTGTTTATCAGTCTAGCCAGTATGTACATGAATAACGGGATTGTTCATGCATATCGCACTTATAGTTACCATGTACTAAAACATGCAGTTCATATTATCGACAGGTCAAACAGCTCAGGGAACTATATAACCATATTAAAAGTCAGTTTGGTCGGGCATAGTATGCACATTTTATGTTGTGAATAATTCATAGTTGCATTTTCACCTACTTCAGCCAACAAACCCCATTATAAATTAAAAATGAATTTTAAGAAAAAATAATAGTTTTGCTGTTTTGGGTTTAACGCCCTGTACCAGCGCAAGACAGGCTATTCATGGCGGTAAGTATAATTTGGGGAGAAGGAACCAGGAAAAACGACCGTAAGAACAACCGACCCACGGGAAGTTAATGACAGCTTTCTCACATACCCAAACTGATAGCGCCGGAGAGTCGAATCTACGAGTACAGAATTAAGATGGCACTGACAGGAAAAGGCGAGCGCTTTATACACCTCGGCACACCACCACCACCCCCCACCCCCCAAACAGAAATGGTATAGTAATACACCTTAAACTGCTATGTGTATAAATTGCAGGCGATGCCTTTAAACGTTAAGAGTCATATGCGAATGACATACCGTTCCAGTAAGTATTAATTCAAGTAGAACCCCTGTGGCTTAAGCAAAGTTTTGTAAGTAACGATATCAATTTTAACTTCGTCATGAAACCATTATTCTAATTAAACGTGTTATACATTTCAGGACCGTATTTATTAACAGGATTGAAAATAAAATGTTCAATTAATGTGTGATGTAGTGTGGGTGTTTTGGATTTACATGAGTTCAAATAGTGAACTAAATTACCAGTTAATCTTTGTTAAGAAAGAAGAAAAAATGAAAAAGAAACACAAGAAATAAGTTGAGGAATGACATTCTGATAAACTTTTATTTAGACAAAGAACTTGCAAACAAACCTCTGCTTAAAACACGGTAATCGCTCTTACGTTTTTTTGGTTTTTTTGTTTATTTTTTTTTTTGGTGTTTTGTTTGGTTTTTTTTTTTTGTTTGTTTTAAATTAGAATTTGCGTGGCATTATATATGGCATTAATACTCAGTTTTGGTGAATAAATAGATGACATAATAAGATCATCTATTTATTCACCAAAACTGAGTATTTTATGTTACTTATATTTACTGCAAAATTAATATTAGAAACATGGGTATAAGTGTTAGGTTTAACCAAAGAAAAAAATGTATTTATGTCTATCGTTAAAGTACATCATGCGCTGTGTATCAGTGTTTGATAATTTACAAAGGTCATGTTGAGTACTAGGTGTGAGAAATACAATGTGATATTATACACAGTACTAGCCTAGAGATGACTTCCAGTCGAAGCCAGTCATTTTTAGGTGACGGAAAGATCGTATACTATTTTAAAACATGACGTAAATAATTGCTGGGTATTGGTAACACGCATAGAAACACCTAAATGAATCATAATTTGATAATTAGCGGTAAGGCACACTGTATCTATAAGTCTTGTAACTTGACACAATAAACTATAGCTATTACCCCTGTACAGTGTGTAGTGTTTAAGAAAAGACATCAAATCTCGTGTTCGCTGAAGCCCCACGAGAGTGACAGACGTAAACCTAAATGCTGAACTTAATCGTGCTGATACGGAGTAACGTATGCATTGACGCCCGGACGTGCACGGGTAGTAATATGTTCTCCTATTGATGTTGTGCTTGGTCATGAAATACAAATGTACCTATGCAAGTAGAAGTGACATAGAAGGATCTTGGCAATTTTTCAAAACGTAATTGAAAAGCATTTCAAGGACAACATGATAAATAACGACATAAAAGAAGTCATCTATATCAATGGGGAGATACTCGTTAACAAGGTCACAAATTTGCTTACATAGTTGCCATGGTCGGAAATATATATGTTTCTATGTCACTTCGATTTTAGCCTTCAAGATTGGTTTGTTTACATGGATTGCACTACTTTGTTGACACTGTACTACATCACTCTACGCAAAATATTTATTTAGCCAAGAGGTCATTTCTGGATCATACAAACACAGTAGACAGTTCATTCATATACGGGGGCATCTTACAAGTCTTGCATATGATTATACATTTAATTTTACTGTATCAAACATTCCACAAATCATAAATCATTAAATTAATCTTAGTAAGTTGGCATTGGGATAAATTCGAAACTGTAGTGTACATAACATTGCAAGCAATATTTTAAACCTCACAAAAACCGGTAAGAAAGAATTTGAAATATTACTTATCGCTAATTAATTTTCAATACAATATTATTCCTATTCCAAAAAAAAAACAACACTTTCTGTAAACAACGATGCTAATATTGTTGACGATAGTTTCAAAGAGCCATCAAATATTTTAGCCGGAATAAGTTGGCAATGTCGTGTCAGTAAAGAAACAATACTAATATAATCCATTATATCCGTAAAGATTTCGAACTATCTTTTCCATTCTGACCAGAGTTTAGGGCTGGTGTACGTGCAACATTGGTTCAATGATTATATATCCAACACGAAGTTGCAACAGGGAATAGGGACAATACTGTTACGTGTCGAATCAGCCTATGTAGCTTGTGACATCCTACCTTGTTGCAGATGTCAGGTGTTCATTCACCTTGCCCCTCGTTTATTACAATTTCATTTTAATCAATATACGAGTGATGCTAAAATAGAGAAGAAGACTACATATGGATTATCATTAATCATACTAAGATTGGTTAAACAAAAATAAACTATACCACTTGATTTCGCACAAATTGTTTAGAGCATAGATTGATTTGCGCCACGTCACTTTTATACTTAAAATGACCCTGTGTTCGTCTTTCCCACGTCCTTTCCATTCCCATTACATCAGGCATATTCATCATTAGTGTCAAGTACTGTGTTATTTATTTATTTGAAATTAGTGGGCTCCGGGTCGCCGGACTGGTCTAAAGTGCTCGCGTTTACCGATTTTTGCAATCCTACCTCTGTCCGCGTGGATTCGAGTCTCGGACTCGGCCAATGTTGGTATATGAGAAAATGTGCCAGTAGCTTCACATGGGTCTATCGTTCGTACCGAAGTTTTCCAGGGTTCTTCCCCCAGCAGTTGTACTTTCAACCAAATATTGTGTTGAAAAATCGCCTTAAACCCATAACAGCATCAACAATTTCAAAAGGGAGCATTCTCACACGGTTATAATTTACCAAATCTTTCGTCCATGCGAGCATTAATGTCTTCGTATTGTTTATTCGAAATTTATTAATTGCATATTTATCGGTTGCATAATTAAGATTAATGTCTATACACTACATTCATTTTCATGACTGAATTATAGCTAGTATTATAGTATATGCGTTCCAAAATGAACCTAAATTTTATCAAGGGGAGGAGGAGGGAGAGTGACTTCGTATATTTTCCTTTAATGTCTTATGTTGCGGTGAATATTAAGTTGCTGAACTCAAAACGAAAAATAAAAATATACTATCCGCCATGTATAGTCAGCCTATCATGTGCCTATCATGTGCTCAGACATGTCAACGAACCCAGAAAACCAAAACCAGAAAGCTAACTCCGCAACACCAAACTAATGCGTCAATGCATAAGGAAGTAGAATCTTGAGTCAAAAGTAAATACGTTACTGATTGTCTTGCTAGGCATGTCGTTAGAAATGGTGAAAGTTTCCATATATTCCATGTTGTTATTGATATCAAGTATGCTCTAGAACAATTATTCAAAGTGTTACAAATGTAATCTTGGCATAATGTGTCCATTGTTATTCTCATGCCGATGCCGTTGTGGTGTTTTCTCGTACGTAAAGGGTTAAGTTAGTTTTATGAGAATTTGACCCAATGAAAATTACAGCATAATACAAACATATTTAAAGCATGAAGTGATACCTAAATGAAATCTTCGCCTAATGTCCCCCCCTTTCTAAGATCTGAACGGTATCGTTATCGCCACCTCCCTGCTGGTCTAAACTTCGTCAAGTACACCAATAACTCAGGAAAAGCATTATACCTTCAGGCAATTTTATAATGAGTTCGATATGTGTTACAACAAAATTTATATTACATGTATTGTCATATGAAAAAGTTCTAGATACGCAACATAAAGAAAGCTAGTAAACATGAAAATATATACTAGTTTTATCTGGAAGGATAGATCATCTTGGCTAACGTATTAATGTTTCATTATGTGTATTATGAATGATTGAAATGACAGCTTCTCTGATTAAACACATTTCCAAGACGAAGTTATTATGCATACGTTCATGTTCCTTTAAACTAAACCCGTTTAGTCATTTCGATGCTTGTGAGACGATACACGGCACTATTTGGTAAGAGTGATTGCCCTTTCCTCCAATAGATATCTATGTTCGTTAGGGAACTAAAGCTTTTGCCTTGAGCCTTGAAACGATTAATCAGTCATTAAAAAAAAAAAAAAAAAAAAAAAATTTTAAAAAAAAAATAAATAAAACAACAACAACAACAACAACGAATAGCTTAAAACTCTGAAACAAAGCTCGAAATGAAAAGATTCCATCTAGGGTCTCTAAATTTAATTAAAATTTACCATGTATTAAGAATTGACTCATTGTTGAAATGTTCACGCTTGGTTTGAATTATGAAAGCGAAGAACATTTTTTTTTTTTGTGTGGCTTGTGGTAAATTCTTGTGCTCAGGCAGTTTCGTGAATATGATATGCGGCACCAGATATTTAAATGTTTTTACTGTGCTGATTGGATATAGCTCTTGTATGCTACCCAACACCGCTCCGGTGGCCTAGTGGTTAGAGCATTCGCCTCGGATGTGGAAGGTCGCAGGTTCGAACCTTGGTCGAGTCATATCAGTAATTGTACAAATGGTACTAGCAGCTGCCTCTCTAGGTGCTCAGCATTAAGAAGTTAGTGTCAGGACTGGTCGGCCTGGTGTCAGAATAATGTGACTGGGTGGGGCTCGATGCCACATGTCTGCGACATGATTCCCCAGCGCTAGACATCACTATAAAATGCCACAATGCAGACATCGTAGCGATATGACTGAAAAATTTTTAAAGCAAGGTTAAGTATCCAAAACACACACACACACACACACATGCCACCCAACAATATTAATAAGGGAATTGTCATGAATATGAATATCTCGATGGTATTAAGATATATGACATAAACATCACATACTACTACTATTACTAATAATAATAATAGTAATAATAATCTGTGCTCTTCTGCCACTCAGTGCTTCCTTTTCCATAATTTTCTTAAACAGTCTGTTTTCATGCAGTAATTATTACGATGTCTCATTACTACGTAGTTATCGGGGCATGCTACTACGAAATAAAGGCGGCACAATCGTGTGCTTAACGTCAACAATTGGCTTTCATGGGCAATGTATTTAACACGTAAATTCATCCTTCCCTCACACAAACACACACAGACACATATATACACACACACACACACCCTTTAGCAGATAACTAAAAAGGGTGACATGTCACTGATCATCATTAGTGTGACAATATGGTGTTACGAATCTATGCTCTTAAAAAAACATTACAGAAAAGGGTGAAAGAAACAAGCTTTATAAAAGCTAACAAATAATTTATTTCCCTAGAATACAAGGTGAAAATGAGAAAAAGAACTAACGGTATTGCGAATTAAATCTCCCAAAAATCCAAGAATTACGGACACTAGTCCTTGTCATTTAAAGTTCTGTATTTGCAGAGAAAATAATCACTCGAATTCAATAATTTGAACAAAAAAGATTCCAGCCCAAAACTACTGGTCGCAACATATGATATACAACTTGAAAGTGCTAGATGTAAAAACACGAATGACCAAGTCCTCAAAATCACACGATTAGATAGTTCTCTACTTGACCTCAGGTCACAGAATTTTCTAAGAAATAAAAACATTACCAAATGGAAAATAACCTTCTAGAATGATCCTGATGTTTACACAACAATAACATAGATTGTGTATAATTCACTTAGGGAATTTACCTCTACTATTAATAATGATCCTGATATTAAGCCCGCGCACAGAGAGAATAATTTAGCTACGTACGAGTTTTTACAATGAATAAAATAAAGTTAACTTTGGTCAGGCAGAAATGAACTCTATTTTGGACAAGGTCACGTCCAACATTCAATGTTACATTACAATAGCATGTAATAAACAGAAAACAGAACTAACAAACAAACAATTAAATTAAGTATACATAACAATGGTATTATGCTGTATTATGAAACTGCAACGGATTTTCTTATTTGAATCAATACATATAAATTACAATTAATAATATGAAGACGAAATTTTCATGGATGAAACAATATATCTTAATTTTAAAACAAACTACACGTTTCTCGCCATAATGCTTGCATATAAATGTGACAGTCAAACCATCAGTATGGCAACAATTTTCATACACACATTCTATCCAATCAACATTAAGGCAAATCTTGTTTCAAAGGTTACTATTGTAATATAAACAAATAAGGAAAATAAAAGTGCATTCTAATATGATCTACGTCGATACTCCCACTTGCAAACACTTTTTAAGTAGAATTGAATCTTTTCTTTTTAATTACGATGGGGGTGGGGTATAGGGAGTTCTGAGGCTGAAATATTATTATTTAACTCTTTCTGAATGGGCGTGGGCAAAATATCTCAGGAGTCAAGAATAAATGAAAGAAAACATTTTCGGAACTACAATGTATAATCATGGACAAAAGTTAGCTATATAAATATTCTACTTACAACGTACAACCATGGACCAAAGTTAATCAAACAATATATTTTAAGAATACATAACAAAATTAAGTGGGTGGTTATGTGCATAATTCTCAACTTTAATACATCAGTATTCCTAGGGAATTATACACCTTAAATGTAGCACATTCTGTTACGCAGACACCTGGATATTGGATAAGGAAAAACGTTGTAATTTTGTTTCAGATTTGGAGTGGGCAAGTACAATACAAGAAAGAGTGACTAAGCTGATAATACGTAATATTATTCCGGTGACCAGCTCAGTATGGCTTATCCTGGGTGAACAGTTATGGCTAACAAGAATGTATCCACTATTCAGAGACCTCTTCTCAGATTATGCCACTAGGCTATTGTTACGAATATGTAATTTAATTACTTGTGTGTTAATTTTAAATTCTTTTTTTATTTTATTTTTATATCATTACATTTTATTGTGATGATTATTTTCACGGGATATGATATTTTTGAAAGAGTTATTATGTTTATATAAAACGTAGTATGACTCGCATAAGCACGATTTTATCATGTTATGGTTTGTTGATTTAGCAAACACTACGCGAAAACGATTGGTTGTTGCCATGGTTATTTTCTGACCTACGTGTAAAGCATTGTTTACTGCGTAGTTTGATGATGAAATAACCACGCGTTTCATCGTGCGCGCCTGAAATGACGTCTTAGTTCAGTTTAAAAATACTCAGATCCCCGTGAAATATTCAGTGGCATAATATATCTTGAAAAAGGATATATTTCTATTAGGCGCCGTAAAAAGTTGCATTTTTACATCTTTGGAGCTCGAGATGTTTTATCATAGATGACAGCTTGTTCAAAAGTTCATCTATTTTTTTTAGAATATAATTTATTCCCTGGAGAACTATACAATTGATTCCTTTATGTAAAGTCTTAGGACAAAGACATTCAGTGGAAATTTATTCTAAATTGAAACATTACAAGTTGTGGTTCAGCGTGGAACTCTTGACATTCGTATGAAGATTTCACCTGACGTCATCATCCTCCCTCTTGGAACGTCATCAAGATTCGAACCTGGATTCAGTTAAAACTATTTAGTGATAGGACTTATATTTTTTCAGTAATAGGATAAATGTTTGGATTGTCTTCACAAACTGTAAGTCCTATTTTCTATTTTCACCTTTTCACCGTGTTTTCTAGGGAAATAAATTATTTTTGTTAAAACTTACAAAACTTGTTGGTTTCACTCTTTTCATTTGTTACTTTTGAACGAGCCTATACGTAACACTTAAATTACATTTAATACATCCCGACTTGTTAATGAGGTCCATTGTTTTCAATATAGCTTAACAGTTTCAACTAAAGAAAACTTGCCGAATGGGTTAATGTGGTGCTGTCTATTATTAGTGTCGAACCTCTACCTATATTGACTATAGATTAATTTTGAAATACGATCTAAAACGCTCCCATACACAGAGCAATTTTGTAATAATACTCAAATAGCTTTTTCTTTTAAAATGTGTGGAGTAAAAGTGTACCGTTTTATTAAAAGAGTGAAAGTGAAATTTTTAAAGATTATTGGACACAAAGAAAAATCTTTTCTTTTTATACTTTACTATGTCAATATCTCCAATGTAAATGCTGATTTATGATGAAATTTATTTTATCGGTCGGTTATATGATGACATTTATTTTATCTTTACAAGAGAACGACTAATTGCATTTAGAATAAACTTTGTAATTCTATCTCTAAGATAAAGGGTGTCATTCAACGTGTCATGTTCAATTTCACTTATTTAATTGATTAAATGGCTAGATTTTACATACGGGGACTTGTGTACTATTCTTTATCTTTCCTCAAATCTGTTACTCAATTAATTTCATATTTTACTTTATTGTTAAGACACAATGGTAAAAAAAATAACAAGAAGAAAACCCAACAAGATTTTTAAAACTTAGCAAATAATTTTAATTATCCAACTTATAAATAAAAACGTGAGCAACATTCAATATTATGAAGTGACTCCAGAATAAACCTAATAAAGTTCTATGAAAGCCCAAAGGAATTGAAAGTTCCGAATGAATTTCAAGACCCGAAATACTGGACCGCCAAGAATAGTGACGTCAAAATTACGTCATCCAGAACTCAATAAATTCACAATAGTTTCAGATTATAGTCCAAGAGAAAAGAACCTTTTATTTCCGCTGAACAGTCCCAACATATGTTCCTCCTCTCGAATAATATATACGTAAAGCATAAGATACGTTCGCAGAGTAACGTAATTAAAGTCCAGCTGATGATAATGTGAAATTAGAATTTACAGCCATGAATAAGAATTACAAAAATTAGATAAAATGTACCCGGAGTTACAAAGATGTTAATATACACAACATTGTTTACTCGATGCAAGCAACGGCACCGTGGTCAATCGTTTCCTAAATAAAGACGACCAAAGCACCACAAAGGTGGGGGATCAATATCACACACACCTTCCGCCCTAATAAAGTGGGTCATCGCTCCTTCACATTCTTGTATTGTTACGTATAGGCTCATTCAAAAGTAACAGAAGAAATGAGTGAAACCAACAAGCTTTGTAAGTTTTAACAAAAATAATTTATTTCCCTAGAAAACACGGTGAAAAGGTGAAAATAGAAAATAGGACTTACAGTTTGTGAAGATAATCCAAATATTTATTCAAGTACTGAAAAATTACAAGTCCTATCACTAAATAGTTTTAACTGAATCCAGGTTCGAATTTTGATGACGTTCCAAGATGGAAGATGATGACGTCAGCTGAAGTCTTTATACGAATGTCAAGAGATCCACGTTGAACCACAACTTGTAATGTTTCAATTTAGAATAAATTGCCATCGAATGTCTTTGTCACTTGTATATTTCTCCAGGGAATAAATTATTATATTCTAAAAAATAGATGAACTTCTAAACAAGCTGTCATCTATTATAAAACATCTCGAGCTCCAAGAAATATATCCTTCTTCTTGAAGATATATTATACCACTGAATATTTCACGGGGATCTGAGTATTTTTAAACTAACTAAGACGTCATTTCAGGCGCGCACGATGGAACGAGTGGCTATTTCATCATCAAACAGCGCAGTAAACAATGCTTTACACGTGGGCAAGAAAATGACCTTGGCAACAACCAATCGTTTTCGCGTAGTGTTTACTAAATCGACAAACCATAGCATGATAAAATCGTGCTTATGCGAGTCATACTACGTTTTATATAAACATAATATCTCTTTCAAAAATATCAGATCCCGTGAAAATAATCATTACAATGAAATGGAATGATACAAAAATAAAATAATTTTTTTTTTTTAAAATTAACACACAAGTAATTAAATTACATATTCGTAACAGTTTCCCTTATAGCGGAATGAGCAAATTGTGAAGAAAGACTATGATCCAACCGGCAGACAGTATTGTACGAGTCACTGAGACAAGTGAAAGTTGTTTGCAAGTAAGTAACAAAAACAATATTAGTAAATGATCGGCTTTGTATTGCTTAATCATTAATTTTAATTTGTACAGTATCAAGATTAGTTAACGGAGATGAATTTAGTTCGAATGACAGCTTGCCCAAATGGGTATTTATACGTCCTTGACTTTTATGTTTAAAATAGCATATAAAGAATAGATTATGACTGCGGCAATGAGGCTGAGGAATCTGCCAATTCAATTCTGATCAGCTGACAGTGATTTTAACATCGATGGCGAGTTTGTTCCATTTGTCAGCATACCAGGATTGAAACAGAATGGACCTGCTATCGGTGAAAAACACAGAACGTGATGTATGCGAATGAAAAAGTTTATGAAACTAAAATAATATACGATAACACGTAAATCGTAATTAATGATTTACCTTACACATTGACAATTCAACAGACACAAGATTCAACACATGGAAAACAAAAACAACCACTCATCAAATGCTATTAAACTACCACACTGAATACGAGATCAAAATAAATCAGCAGGATTCATGCACGATATCAAAATGATAAATATGGTTCATTTAACTATATGATATACAATGAATACGACTCGTACAACCACACAATATAAAAGATTGAGTACGATTCTTACAACCATATGCTTTAAGGAAATGAACATGGTTCATACAACTTCATGCTCTAAAGCACTGAATACGGTTCATACAACTACATGCATTAAGGAAGTGAATATAGTTCATACAACCGTGTGCTCTAAAGAAATGAGCATGGTTCATACAACCGTATGATTTAAAGAAATGAGCATGGTTATTACGACAATATGCCCCTATAATTATAAATCACTGTGACTTCCTTTTGCTCAGTCCTGAATCCATATCCTTCAACGAATTTCTACTGTTACAAAATTACGCTGCCTCACTGCCAACTAATTTGCCACACGGTCAGTTATGCTGCTACATTTAACAGCTACCCTGCCAAAGTGCAGGTCATGCTACCACATTATCAGCTAGCTATACGCTGCCACATTGCACAACTATCAGCCTGGAGCAGCCACCCTGCCAGCCCTATCAGCGTTATGCTTCCTCGATGCCAGCTCTGTGAAATATATGCTGCCAACCGTTCCAGCCCTTCCAGCTATAAAAATCGACCAAAACTAGCCATCATATTACATTAAATAAACGTTAATAATAATACAATATACACATCCCCTAAATCATAACAAACATATAGAAATACATTAAACATGGCAAAAACAAATTCATAAAATACATGTTATCATCATTTCTGTACGTAAGGATAATGCCCTCAACGGTGAACGATATCAAACCGATAACTTTCTATATCCAAACACTGTATATTCTTCCAGAATTTTGAGCACCAAGAATGCAAGATAGAAACTGTGTATAGATATGTCATTTAAAATACAGATAAAATTACAAATTTGACTTATGCCGTCTACTACTTACCCCTATGACTTTAGTAAAGTGTCTACTATAGAAAATCTCTAACAACATATAGGCGATCACTGTGCCTGTATAATACAAGATGACTCCTATGAATACTAAAAATAATTAAAAAATACTTGCAAGAACTAAGGTAAAGTACACGTGCACATCGTGATATAATGGCATCTCGCTGCCAGCAACCTACAACGATCATGCATATGTTGCTCAGTCAACATTAGAATAAAAAAATGAAAACTACTCTTGGCAACGGTGTACCTGTCAGCGAAAGCAATGATACAGAATTATTCTAAGGCAAGTTATTTTTGCGCTATGCCGCTAATGTGAATAAATATATACATTGTATAAGCTCAAATATAATAAAAAGAATGACAATATAGAAATAGACCGTTGGAACCACCTTGAACACGAGGCCAGTTTGGCGTTATATCTTTAACACATGAAAACACTCGGACATTAACTGTGAAGTCAAGCATGAAATCACTCAACAATTGTTTCTGTAAAGTTGAAGAGGAGAGAACCGACAAATCCATCACGATGCTGATCAAATAATTTCATTATGGTTGCATTCACCAATACGTGTTTATTCAGATCTTCTTGTAACGGCACAGAGCAGTCTCAATATTATTAGTAAACTCTGTTCGAAAGTTATCGAAGATAAAACGATTATCATGGCGGAGCTCAAGATAGTGTTTGCTGGAAATGAAAAACCACTAACGAGGTCTTGCGCAGATATGGAACCGACACTTTAGCAACACAAAACTGATGATTGATTTGCAAACAAAGAAACGCAAGTAACTATTTACTAGTCTGTCTGTCAACATGTTTGCCAGTGCTTTGATCTGGTAGAGTAACATGCGATTTTCTAACGTGGGAGAAGCGAATCACGGATTCTTGTACACTAGCATAAAGCATATATTTGCGTGTGATTAAAGGGTAAACTCAATGGGTATAGAAAGCTTTTGATTCTGCAATCCATATCCCCATAACGATACTACTCTATGTTACCGGTTTGATGTCATAATGCCCTTCACTCAAGCGAGAAAGCCCAATTCCATTATCTTTGTTTTTTTTGTTTTTTGGGGTTTCTTTTGTTGTTTTTTTTTTTTTTTACAAAACCTTGCTCTTCATATGCACCGTACCGAACGGCTAATCCTCCTATACGTAAATCTAGACCGATACGTCTTGACCAAGCGGCATATATTGCATCCATGTAAACAAATCTGCATAATACGATACTAGCAGACAATTAAGAGCTCATTAAGCGCCCCTATCTTACTGGTCAAGCACATTTAGAACAGTAATGCGTAAATACATAGAAACTCGGGGATTTCGCGATGTATATGTTTGAGTTTACCCGCAAAACGACGCGCAGCTGTATTATATTTCGCTATGATCAATAACTCTATGTATGTTCACTACTTCAGTTCTGATAGGAATCCACTATTACGAAATATTATAATAAAAATATGCATTGATATTGCTTAGGCACGCACCTTCGTTGAAGTTAAGTTTTATTATATGCTTTTTCCATTTCTGAGCTTAATTATAACGGGTCGGTGTGTATACAGTAAAACATTTTTCTGGAAGATTTCTCATAAAAATGTGTAATCTAAAACCCATTTAAAATTTAACGGATATTCTAAAGAGTAAAACCACTTAGTCAAGTGTTTAAAAAATCCCAGAATATTTAAGTTGGATGGATATACTTAGCCTTGACGCACACGCACTAATAGATGTGCAGTAAATTTTGCTATGGCGCAGACGATCTCATATGTACCTACTGATTAACCAAATATAGCCCATGTCATTTACATTAAGTGGTTAGATCATCTACTTCCTTGTTTAGTGATGTATTTATAAACGTACAGCACGTACAAGTTCGACTCGCATTGTACCCGTAGGATTCGCTGACAAGCACGTCTTACTTCTAGCTCCGTGTAAACAGCAGATAGGTATTAACCGCCATCGAGATCAAGTCCAAAATAAATGTCACACGTTTTACCTATTATTCACCGTTCCGGTGCGGTGGGATCATCTACTCAGTGGAGGTCGGGGGTCATTTCCAATAAAGTCATTTAATGAGCGGCATGACTAGATTTCAAATGACGTCAGAGACTAAGCAATTGGGAAACCCAAAGTTTACGAGATACAGATCTACTATATTGACTCGACAATTAGGTCGCTGACAGCCAATCCGTAGGACCTGTATAGGATTTAGGGCAAATAAAAAATATGGTCAACTCCTGATACACAGAGGAAGAAGCGTGAACAAAGTCATGGGTTGTGCTTTCTCCAAATCAGATAACGTGTCAGCAAAGTACAAATCAGGACAAGGGAAGGTAAGATCACATTATTCAATGGGTAGATATAATGCTTTAAAATCATCAGTAGTTGGATTTCCCAGTAGTTTATTTCCTCGCTGACAAGTTTATCTCTTTCGGTAAATGATATGACCCGATAATCACGAGAAAATCCACTTTGCTTCTAAGAAATGTTGTTGAATACTCATTCTTTAAATATTATCGTACGTTTTTTGCAAATTTACTTAAACTTCATTGGTCCCGTGTTCACAGACTGACGCGAATTTTCTGTTGGTCATATATGATATACCTTAGCTTGTATTTGACTATCATATGGTCACATCATCATGAATGTTTCTTGCTTCTTGGATTTAGGAAATACAAATAGATTGTATCTATTATTATTTAAAACACATTTTCGTAAAAAAAATGTGTATTGAAATACCTAGTTATCATTCAAGGAATGAAGAAACGTTTATGAGTCAGTATTGACGGGAGGAATGAAAATGTTAATTTTCAATAATCATTCCTTCATTGTTGTGCTGATGCTGCTTTAGAAATTGTACCTGGAATGAACAACACATTATTTCCAAATGAAAGTGGGGGATACAGTTATCGCAATACGTAAGCAATTACAGTATGTTACATTGTAACATAAATTACTGATTTCCTTTCGTGCATGAATGATTTATGGACAATTTGTACAGGACACTACACAGGTCACACATGATAGTACCAAATACTGTCATGCGTGCATGCAAGCTTAGTTGGTTTTGGAGTACAGAAAGAGTTCATTGTTGAAACAGGGTTGAGAAGGTATGGGATCCGTTGCGTGCCATAGATAAAAAAGCTAATGTACTAATTAGCCAATCATATAAACATACAAGTAGAAATTGAAAATAGTGTCATTGAGCTAGATGATGTAGACGATGTTCTCATAGTTGTGGCACCCGAAGGCTTCCATTGCTGTATCATACATCCACTCTTAAAGAATTTTCAACATAGCCGTGTACATGTAAAGATATCGTTCTTTTCTTAGCATGTATTAACTGAGTAATGTTCTGTTTGTTGAACCAAAGTTACGTAATTCTACCTACACTTCTAGACGCTCACGTGACAATTCCCGGGGCTACAGACAGATATCATTCGCGGTGTTGAGCTGACATGACATTAGTATGCAAAGCACCCAGAATGATAATATATCCATCAATTTACATACGTAGACACACACAGACACACAGATATATATATATATATATATATATATATATATATATATATATATATATATATATATATATATATATATATATATATCCGCATATTCTTTGGATTAGGTATTCATTAAAATCGGATTGATAAATTAATGTTTTAGAAGATAACAAAATTCGAATCATCTGCTAACAGAGTGAACAATAAATTTTAATGGAACGTCAACACGTTGGCAGCCATTGCATCTATGCACGTATGTCTAATACCGCAAATGAAACATTTGTATGTAAGGAATATAACTTATCTTCAGGGATTGATACCCAATTCCACTTGTTATATTGAGTATTGGAGGATTTAACGTGTCACTTGGAACGCTAACAAAGAAGTGTTGGACTTAAAAGTACATATTCTTTTTCCATTTACTTATTTTTATAACATCAAGATTAGTGGCTTCTAATCGCTGTGGTTATGTCGCTTCATGAGTGTTTTGTAGGGATTAGAAGTATGTTTCTAAAAGACTATTAAATATATGGCTCTTATAGACTGGTCCCCTGGAAAGTTGTTGTTGTTTTTGGTGTACTATATCTTATAATTAAACATCCACTGTTCTATTTACTCTCCGCATAAATGTCGTCTCTTTGGAGATTCCATCCTGGCTGTGGACGGTGCCAGTGATAGTACTGTTTCATCTTATATTGTCCAAAATAGAATTCACAATGAGTGCAGCTAGTAATGTCTTCATTGAGACTTATTCTACACTTATATAAAGTCATCTTGTGAGTGGAAAGGGTGCTTTTAAAGCAGTCGCAATTCGCAATTTCCTCCTATCAGTGATCTTACAACCGAAGTTTTATACAACTACTCTCATATGGAAATTGATGCTTCCAGTGTCTATCACAAAAGAAATTTTAAAAAAATGGATGGGCTAAACCTTAAAAGTTTCATTTGATCTGCTTTTAAATATTTTTGCTTTCTAAAACGGGACATTAGTGCCAAGATTTCGTTTCAGTTTTCTATATTTTACTGCCAAGCAAATGAAAGACGAGGCTGTTGGGGTGTGTAGCAGAGGTTATAATTAGCTAACCGAGGCTTAACCGGACTGTTGTTGCACAGAGAATATGCCAATTGTAATCTGGGTTAAACAGCGGTAAAAACCCATCCCTTAGATGGTTTATCCACGTCAAACGAACATATTTTGATCTCATCATGTGATGAAGTGTCGACATCATTGATACTATGACATGATAAAATGCATGACTTTAGAAAAGACGTTATGCTTTTATTCCACTAAATTGTTGTTGTTGTAACATTCTATTTGAGTAATATAAATTGTACTTTTTAATCTTAAAAGTGTGGTCTGTCCTACTTTGCTTTTATCATATTTTGTTAGTTTTTGTCAACTCTTGCAGTTTGAGTCGCATAGGTTTAATTTCACTTGATTTGCTTTTCATAGCATAGTGATGAAGGTCGAACTCGGACTGGAGGAGCAAGCTAAAAGTACAATCTGAATGCCTTCGGCCTTTTTCGGTCAAGACGAGAAGGAAATCTCAGATATAATTAATCGCCTTTGAGAACTATATTCTGAAGTACTTTTGTTCACATATAACAAATGTTGCCGGAAGGAAACAAAGTATCAATCAGGACATTCATCAGTCTTTGCTGTCGTAACATGTGTAACTCCTCCAGTCCGAGTTGGACCTTCTATGCTATGAAAAGCAAATCAAGTGAAATTAAAACTATGCGACTCCGCTAGAGGCGAATCACCATACACATTAAATTGTTGTGTATTCATGCAACTGAATTAATTGCACGGCTAGACGGAATAGCAAAGCGATGATCCGATTGCTGAAAAGTACAGACTGCATTACCTCCGTTGATCTTGACTCGTGACTTTTTCTTGCCTTCATTCTAGAAAGATCCAATCATCCATTATTGTAGAAGTGTATTGATGGAATGGTTATTTGAAGTCAAAATAACAATAAAGAAAACTAAAGATGGAAATTTGTTTTCTTTTGGGAAAATCTTTTAAATAAGAATGGCACAGACATGGATGAATTGGCATAGAACTTAATCTGAGCAAGATATTTTACTAAGATCTAAGCTAGCAGCATTCGTCTTATTTTACTCAAAGCATTTTTAAACCGATCCAATTACCACAAATACTTCTTAATTTTACATCAAAGCATATTTAAACCGGTCAGAGTACCACAAATATTTAATTTTACATAAAATCCTATTTAAACCGATCAATTGTTCACAAATATTTCTTAATATTGAAAAGGAATTTAGATATTGACTTCATCAATAATCTCGCTATAGCCTTTATGTTGATATCATGGAAAGGGGAGATAAATTCAAGAAGAACTCTCCTTTCATATTGTATACGAATCACTCTTAAGTATCTTCATTATTTCAAAACGCAGAAAATGAAATTCTAATAATATCAAGTAAAATACGATGTAAGAGTTGATTAGAGATTAACTGTAAGATTGACAAGCGGGGGAGGGGTTCTATTTTTGTCCTACCTGCTGATATGGCTCTATTCAAAATGTCTTCGAATAATTCTGTAAGTCTTTCACGTACTGTATTTATATGTTACATAGATAAATACATTGACGTTATATAAGCTCGTAACAACTCCGAGTATTGTCATAATTATATAAGCTAGTCTAAAATCAATATCATTTTTTATTTTACTTTTTACTTGGTGATGACCCCTGTTACCAGGAGAATAAAGATGTACGTGCAAAGGATGTTGACCCTAAGAATATCCAGGTAGGTTGTCAAGAGTAGTAATGATAACGTGGCTATTACAATCATCACGACATATAAGAAACAGTAATGATAACGTTAGCTAATACAGTCATCATAGCACATGCAAATCAATAATGACAACGGCTGCTATTACAATTGTAAATATACATAAAAATAATAACGATCACGGTAGCTTTGCAATAATCAAGATGCAACAGAACACTAATTATAACGGTAGCTAGTAAAGTTATCAAGTCACACAACAGATTGTCATGATAACAAACATTTCTCATAGAAAGTCGATAATTCAATGAGTAACAGAATTATTTGATTTAGATTGATAACTGCTTTTACATATGAAGGTTGGCGAAAACTGTTGTAGAAATTATCGCATTTAATAACTTTATAAGTAGTAACAATATTGTTCAGACGTCAAGTTTATCGATACCGAATTTTATCAAATGAATCATAACCAATGAGCAAAGAAAACTGATAATAGGAATACCCAAATTATTGTATGTTACAAAAATAATGACAACTGTAAATATTAGAGTTATCAAGACCAGTGTATAAGGAGGCAAGATAGTGACCATTACTTTAAGGACATATGCCGATAAAAATATTGTTCAAACGAGTGTTAGCACGATAGATAGCGGAAGCGATAAAAGAAGTAGCGCTAATAATAAACGACTAACAATGAAGCAATTTAACTTCTGATCTTGTTTAAGCAAAATCAAGGACGGATTAACATACCACTTCGGTGCTACAACACCATTTTAAAATTCAGACTAGGATATAGGTACTACTGCTTCTACTACAATCACTTTTAATTAAAATCGAAATTCGTCCATGGGACACACACACACACACACACACACACACACACACACACACACACATATGCGTGTGTATCTGTGTACGCATATGTGTGTGTGTGTGTACATATATATAAAGAATACAAATCATATGGCGAATAACAGTCCTATCAAGTGCACTGGATCCAGCAAGGGATCACGTGTGTCAGGATTGATTAAGATGAATGCAATAAACTGACAATGAACAGAGCAAAACAAGTATCTAACTACCCTGATCGCGTTCGACTCTTAATGAGTCTTTTTCAAACGCAAATGCAAAACATAGACAAGACAAACAAATAAACAGAAAAACCGTTGTGTTTGCAAAACTTTACATGGCTGTTTCTACAGGAATTAAACATGTAAGTTTATTATGTTTCAACTAGTTTATTTCAACTTCTTGCGGATGCTGAGAAATATTTTTATTGATCTAGAAATCGATGAGCCATAATGACATCTGTTGTTTTATGTAAATTTATGTAAGCGCAAATTATATCCCGGAAATTTCATTGTTCTAGTAGTACTTATAGGCTATTAAGTAAATTTAGAGAATTATTTAAAAGAAAATGTGACGGCTGCAAAAAATAATTTGATTTGTGCATGGCTGTCTTCTCCTAGTCTTCATGGTTTAAACCGCTTGGTTTCAATGTTCTAAGGCGGTGTATCCAGTAAGATTCCTTTTCTTTCTTGGTTTCGGAAATCCAGTTGGGGTTGTGAGCAATTGCAATAAGTGTCATATCACTGAAGGTGTGGCCAGGGAAGGAGAAGTGTTCTGCCACCGGACTTCTGTACAGCTTCTTTGTCATCCAATCAGATCTGTGAAGGCTGATCCTTTTGTGTAGCTTTTCAGCTTCTCCGAGATACTGAAGGCTACAGATCTTACATGTGATGAGGTAAATTACATTCTCTGTTTTGCACGTTTTGTATTGACCGTGTATGTTTAGTTTTTCTCTAGTCACTGTGCTAGAAAATGTCCTGGTCTCCATCATAGGTTTTGCACCTTTTATCGCCACAGGGGCCAGATTGACTAGGGTGGTCTTGATTAGTGATTGGAGTTAGCTTCGCCCTGACTAGGTTATCCTTGAGGATTTTTGGTCTCCGATAGGCTACTACAGGTTTGTTTCGGAGGATTACCTTTAGTGCATCCGGCGATTCCACGACAGGCCAGTGTTTACCGATGATATTACCTATTTTGAGGTTGTCTGGATGGTAGGTCAGAATAAATGGTATCCTATCAACCTTCTCCTTCTTTCCATATTTGGTAGGTCATCGCGGTTTGTTTGTTTAGCCCTTTCGGGTTGCCTCTGCAATCAGGTTTTGTTGTAGCCTCAATAAATTAAATGTTTATATAGCTCTCCAGCCCTTTTTAAGAATATTTCATCGTCGGAGCAAATTCTGCGTATCCTCAGTGCCTGGCTATATGGGATGTTTCTAATGCAGTGTTTTGGATGACATCTGGTTGGGAGGAGATAATGGTGTTTGTCGGTTGGTTTCGAGTAGATGTCTGGATGGAGTTTGTTTTCTACCAGTCTGGTTGTTGTGTCCAGGAAAATGTGATTTGAGTTGGAGACTTCTGCCGTGAATTTTTTTTGAAGGAAAGAAATTGTTTGCCTTTGATATGAAATCGTCCAGACTTTCTCTTTCCTGTTGCCACTTCATTTCTATATTATAGATAAAGCGTACCCACTGGTATGGTGTAAGTTCAACCGATGCTAAAAGTTGACCCTCCAGTTTTCCCATACAAATAAAATTAGCATGCGAACGGGCCATATTTGTACCCATTGCGGTTCCATTGATTTGGAGGTAGTTTTTCTTCATTAAATTCAAAGTTATTGAGTTTTCGGACAAGCTCCAGGAGTTGGACTAGTAAGTGTGCGGGTGGATTGTCTACAGTTCTTGTTTCCCATGCTTCTGTACATGCCTGTATCCCTTCATTGCGCGGAATGTTAGTGTACAAAGATGTGACGTCTATGGAGACAAGTAATGTGTCTGGCAGTAATGGTTAGCTTGCTTTGCTCTTTATGAGGAAATATGTCGTGTCCTGAAGATATGATGTTAATTTGTTTACATGTGGTCTCATAAAAGAATCCAAATATTCTAATATCCTTTCTGTGGGATGCACGCTACCGGAGATTATAGGTCTGCCTGGGTTTCCTTGTTTGTGGATTTTAGGTAGAAGATAAAATCTACCTGCACTTGGGTTTTCTGGGCTTAAGAAGTTTCTCGTTTGCTTTTCTACGTGCTCGATTTGGTACCCCTCGTCAATAATATTAGTGATGGATTTTGCATATTCCATTGTTGGATCATGGTCTAGTTTTTGGTAGAACCTAGCGTCACATAGTTGTCTACATGCTTCACTAATGTAGTCTTCCCTATTCATAAGGACAACAGCGGAACCCTTATCTGCAGGTTTAATTATGATGTCTGTTCTACTTTTCAGTGAGTGCAGGGCATCTGTTTCTTCTTTTGTCAAATTAGGATATCTGTTAGTATGGTTGAAATGTCTGGTAGTGACGTTTTCAACTGAGTTGATAAAGGCTTCTAGATTTGGAACAGAACTTTTTGGTGGGGCCAAATTACTTTATTTTTCTGAATGTGGGTTGGTCGCAGCTTATATTTTCTTCTGATTTATTTATGGCCTGCAAGGCAAAATGGGCCTTGAGTCTTAGTCGGCGGCTAAATTCTTCGGTGTCCTTTTTCGGATTCCCTCTGTCGTATGTCTTTGGACGGGGACAGAAACTCAAACCCTTCGATAAAAGACCAAAATATCTCAAGGCCATCATCGTCAGGGCGAAGCTAGCTCCAATCACTAATCAAGAGCACCCTAGTCAATCTGGCCCCTGTGGCGATAAAAGGTGCAAAACCTGTTAACATATGATGGAGACCAGGACGTTTTCTAGCACAGTGGCTAGAGAAAAACTAAACATACATGGTCAATACAAAAAGTGCAAAACAGAGAATGTAATTTACCTCATCACATGTAAGATCTGTAGCCTTCAATATCTCGGAGAAACTGAAAAGCTACACAAAATGACCAACCTTCATAGATCTGATTGGATGACAAAGAAGCTGTACAGAAGTCCGGTGGCAGAACACTTCTCCTTCCCTGGCCACACCTTCAGTGATATGACGCTTATTACAGTTGCTCACAACCCCAACTGGATTTCCGAAACCAAGAAAGAAAAGGAATCTTACTGGATACACCGCCTTAGAACATTGAAACCAAGCGGTTTAAACCAAGAAGACTAGAAAGAGACAGCCATGCACACATGAAATTATTTTTTGCAGCCGTCACATTTTCTTTTAAATAATTCTCTAAATTTGCTTAATAGCCTATAATTATTACAATGACAATGAAATATCCGGGATATAATTTGCGCTTACATAAATTTACATAAAACAACAGATGTCATTATGGCTCATCGATTTCTAGATCAATAAAAATATTTCCCAACATCCGCAACAAGTTGAAATAAACTAGTTGAAACATTATAAATTTAAAGGTTTAATTCCTGTAGAAACAGCCATGTGAAGTTTTGCAAACACAACGGTTTTTCTGCTTATTTGTTTGTCTTGTCTATGTTTTGTACTTGCCTTTGAAAAAGACTCATTAAGAGTCGAAGGCGTTCAGGCTACTTAGATACTAGTTTTGCTCTGTTCATTGTCAGTTTATTGCATCTATCTACCTATCTATCTATCTATCTATCTATCTATCTATCTATCTATCTATCTTTAACAGAACAATTTATTTCCCTAGAAAACAAGGTAAAAATATGATAATGGACCTACGGTTTGCGAATGTAATCCAAAAATTAATCCTAGAATTTAAAATTATAAGTCCTATCACTAAAAAGTTCTAAATGAATCACATATCGAATCCCGATGAAGTTCGAAGATGGAAGGCGATGTGGTCTTCTATAATCTCTTTTGTGTTGATGTGTCAACAGTTCCTTGTTGGATCACCAAGAATAATAATCCAGCTTTTGAATTCCGAATAATTTCCAACTAATGTTTTTGTCCAAGAATTTAAATGAGCACAAGTGATTTCCAGGGAGAATAAATTATTAATCCGAAAACATAGAAAAATTCAAATCAACTGGCAACAACAAATTACCTTTCAGCTCTGAAGGTATAATTTACGAATGAATTGAATCACTATAAAACGCTAGTTTTAAACTCAACTTTAAATCACGTGACGCCGTGAATGGCGCAGTAAAACCATAGGCCAACTCTCACGTACGCCTTGGATGAATTTGATTCGACTGAACGAATCATACTATATCGTTCAATAATTAAAAAAGTATGAAAAAAAAAACGTTGTTTACAACAGAGCTGACACGCAAGCCAATATGACCTTGACTTCGACGAATGATTTTCACTCTGACCAATTCTGAATCAAGGTCAGGAACTAGGCCAGTTAAAAGTACAATGTTGCAATCATGACTTGCTTACTGTGAGAATAAGAAAAAACAGTCAGAACTGAACTGAATTTATAAAAATAATTTCAGATCCTATAGACAAAATTATCATTACAGTAACATGTAATGCAATATGATTGACATCCTGTATATTAATTTAAAATTTCTTTACTGTGACTTGTTTTGGTCATGTATAGTGCCATTTTGATCGTTCACATTAAGTGGTAGGTAAAACCTAATATATTCCTTTGGCATATCGTTTTCGATTTGTAAATGGAAACGTATTAATGAACCTATCGTGATGAATAAGGTAGATATCTATACACAATATTAAATCTCAATTTATTTGTCGTTACGGAAATTGGGTTCAACTTCCAACATTTTCTGAAATATAGAAACAACAAAAGAATTTTAATTCCAGCACGTTTCTTTTTCACGCCATTAAATATAGAAGTACAATGATTAAAATTGCAGATTATTTTATGATGGTATCAAAATTACAATGCATATTGAAGAAATATATCTTTAACGGACCTTGTTTTAATTGAAGTTCAGATAATTGAACATTTTCGTTTCAATGTTGCTGTTTGTAAAATTACAAAATAATCAGCTGCTTACGAAAATGCACGATAATCTGCTTTCAATAGTGAATCCACTTTCTGCAAGGATTGTAGAACCCCATCATGTATCTTTCATAGAGAGACTCTGTGGGTGGTGGTGAAGTTCAGCCACATCCTCCGAAGACCAAAAAACGGGATATTGTACCGGACCCAACCATCTTCAAGCATATCGATGAACATGCTCTCAAGGTATGCGTTAGCATAACATTATCACAGGAATAACGTGCGCACGGTATGGTCACTACCTGCGGTCAAACCGGTAGGTGCAAAATTAGAAAACAAAGTGGTTAAGTCTAGAATCGGCATTATTTATTCTCTGTCCTGCAGAAGCTAACTTTGTTTCGAAAAGCCAAAAAAAAAACAAAAAAAAAAAAAACAAATTGACTCCCCACACATAACCATAACCACCACAACAACGACGACAGGCTCTTGCAGACCTGCTTGAGCCGGAGGTTTACATCTAAAAGTAAATCAACCTTGTGTACAGGTTCTCATTAAATGTTCCCTTCCACTTTCCAAAGATTCGGTATGGAGACACCAGTAGTGGATCCAGTGGTATGGTTATCTGTATGGCGGGGTATGGCTGGGGATAGACTAAGCAAGTAGGCAATTGGTCTGTGGGATAGAATCCCTGGCGGAGGGCCCATGGGGCGAAGACCAGCGAAGCTTCTGTATTTTAAACATCTAACTGTAAAGTAATTGTATGCTAGGGAACTTTTCAGTTGTTTCGAGATTGTCCAGCTATTCCCGTGTCGACCGCAGGATATCGATATGTTGCCAGTCGTTTTCATGGTGAGATGCAGTGTGTGATTCAGATATGTGTCTTTCTGCAACTCTGCAGAGATGAAAATAAGAATAATTCGAGCGTAAATAGAAGTCAGGTAAGATGACATCGAAATATTCATGTTGATTTTTTGAAATATCTGCAGGCTATAAATATCGGGCGATCATGAGTTATATAGCAGCATATAGTTTCGTCACTTCGATGGCGCTCTACAATTTTATATTTTGCATACCGTTAGGATTCTAAAGAAAAAGAATCTCCCAAAAGACCTGTTATGTCTTAGGTGTTATTAAAGAAAGTTTACTTCCCTTTATTTTGATGTATGGTTAATGGATGTAATTCAGGTTATAGGGAGCAAAACTTGGCCTTACTTTAGATGCTCACCTATCGGAAAGCTCTGGATATTCGTCATTTTTAAACCCTGTACTGCTGTGGTAAGTAGCAGAACAAGGAGTCAATAATATTTTTTTACAAAATTTATACATTTTGTTATTCATTCATTGCACGTTCAGAATCGGGTACTTTCTAATCTGGCAAATGCCATTTTCCCTGTTTTCATAACAGCTTACGTTAGTGTACCTTAGACTAATCCAGGTTGATTTTTCGAGCACATGGAAACAATCATTTTGGTTGGCAGTTTACTTAGAACATCTACAATTTCCAAAAGTACAATTTCCAAAAAAGATTCAGCCACAGTGCATGAAAGTAGCAGAGGGGTATGTTAATAATCTCTCCAATGTGCATTTTGCAAATGCAAATAACTTCACCTTATACCTGTCACTCTCTCAGAAGTTCATAATATTTGTAGGGCGCCATTCTTAAGTGTCCCTCCACGATGTATATGTGCATGTACATGATCCAAAAGATGGAAAACCCCCGAAAAATGGAGCGGGACCTAGAAATTATTGGCCCTGCCTGAGCTAATTCCATTCTCTCTATCAAAAGTATTTTCAAAACATAAACTGTAAACACACATGGAAACAAATATTCCCTTTGAAATACCTTGATACTTTTTGCCACTTTATAGCGCATATCAGCTTAAGGGCAGTAATAATCACTGATAGTGACAAAAAAAACTTATGTGAAAACTGGGCGCTGATATTGCGTGCTATTTCCAGCCCACCCACCCCCACCCCCACCCCCGCTTAATTTGCGGTAATGACCCTTACAATATAATGTACATACCGTTAAAAGATTTGAAGCCCTCGTACTTTATCACATAAACTAAGTAATATCATGAGCCATAAAATGCCTTTATGATGCAAGAAGACAACGAAGTCCATCTTGGTTGCTAGGTTTCATGTGGAAAAAAGCAAACTTAAGACCACGTTCAGATTCGTCGCAGTAAAACGTATCCGGATCAATTCACCATTGATTAAACTACTTTTGTTGATGTGATAGAAAGCACTTTCACAGTACAGGTGATAGTCTTAGCAGAATTGTCACCCGAACACAAAAGTTTCAGGGCCGTTATAATTGTACTAACAGTAACAACGATCAATTAAAGTCAACAATAAAGAAGATTCATTGCCTATGACTTGGGTTTTGTGGGTATGCGAGTTGCTGATTAGGCCAATTTGTCCCCTTAACTGTCTGTGACAACTTTGACAGGAGATATCACTTGGGTTGGCTTACAGTTCTGAGATTTACGCTGCTCACGCATCTGCGCTGTCCCTGGAATGCACTTCAGTATTGACGAGACTTCTCAGGTGGAGCGATCATGTTGGAGATCTTCTCGAGACTCAGGGTCAGTGTTGAAGTGTTTAAAGGATAACTTTCGGGAATCTTTGAAGCGTTTATTCCGACAACCATGAGATCGCTGTCCCTCACCCAAATCTCGGTAGAAGATCTTGTTTGGTAGTCGCTCTTCTGGCATCTTGGTTATGTAGACTGCTCATGCCATATGTATTTGTGCATATGTGTGTGTTTGTGTGTGTACGGAGAAGCCTGTTCCTGTGAGGACATAGTTGTATGAGACCTTGTCCTGTCATTTTATTTTCGTCAGTTTCCTTAGTCAACCGGTGTCAAAATGATACCGATTCTTGTCATGGCGTCAGTGCACCGTTCAGGCTTTGGTATGCATAAAGTGCAGTCGGCAACACAATGACGTTATGGGCCTCCAGTTTTGTTTGCGGACTGATTCCTCTGCGTTCTGTCATATTTGTACGTAGTTTACTAAAGATCACACTTAATTTGATAATTCTGGCGTTGGTTACATCAAGTGTACTGTCGAGATTGGTGAACTTGTACACTGCCTTAATAATTTGTTCATTTTTTGAGGGTAGGCTGTACGCAAAGCCTTCTTACTGCAGGTTGTTGCATCTCCTCTGTCTTTTTGACACTAGTTGTAGAAAGCCAGGTTCCATGGGTGGCTGTATCTAAGCTTTTGTCAGGTCGATGAATGCCATGTACAGGTTGTTGCTATGTTTCTGGCATTTCTCGAGAGTTGACGGGCTGCAAACACCATGTCTGTGGGCTCTTGTTCTTTTCTGAAGCCACATAGACTCTCAGGCAGGATCCTGTGATAGATGTGATGCACAAAGCGATTTAGCATAACTATCTCATGGATTATTTTGGTAACTCTCAGCACGGAGATGGCCAGATCGTTGTTGCAGAATTGCCTCTAGCATTTCCTCTAGCGTTATTGGACGATGGATGCATTGTTGTACTCATGGGTATAGTCCCTTAAGCCCACTTTAATTGGAAGAAGCCAGTCAGTTTTTACGCCATCAGTGAACCTCCAGCTTTGTAGACTTGAGCAAGTATAGCATCAGATTCAGATGATTTGCCATATGACAGCTGGTACTATGATTTCTCAATTTCAGTCCTAGTCGGAGGATCAGAATGTGATATTTTGACTCCGTTTAGAACAGATGGTCAATTGCCTCCACACTGATAAACAACTGTTGATAGAGGATGTTGTCGAATTATTATGCCCACCGTTGAAATAAATTTTCTTTGTCACTGAGCAGGGTGGTGCAGTCAACACTCAGCAGTGGAGAGGTTCTTGAGGATTATGCCCCTTACAGAATCTTCACATCATCATATCAGTTTTTCACAACAATGCTGTTCGCTTATAACGGACTTCGATGTGCCTTATTTTTTAGCCACTAGTCTTGCAACTCTTTAAGTTTTCATGGAACAGTTCTCTTGATGTTGTCGTAGCTGCCTTGCAAGATGAAGTGCTGTCTTTAAACACAATCTGTCTGTAGCTGCTGTGTTGTTTCCGAGCTATTCTTAATGTTTTCTTGAGGTCGGGACGAGGGTTTATATCCTGTTATGTGCTCATAGTATCCGAAGGCTGCTCAAGCTTTCCTCAACATTCTCAGTTTATATTGATTGTATCTAGTTGGCTGCATAGTTTCTCGACAAAAGTCTCCTTTTTTAATCTCATAGTTCAATATGTTGTGATACGCAGGCAATAGCCTTTCTCATAATCATTATCTTATTGATCGTTCTGCTATGTTGTAGGAATAATTTAATATATAAAAGACGATTGTGGAACATTGTGCACGTCGTTTCTTTTATGAAAGAATCTTGTGCACTGCGTAGCAATATATGCTACGTTTATTGCTGTGTAAGCTCCTGTTTACATGGATTAAATCTAGTTAAGCTTTGAAGGAAACGGAGCTTATTAAACTCGATGGAAGGTTATGTAGCCAAAGGCCCCCTCCCCCCATTATTGATATTAGGAAATAATATCACAATACATAAAAAACTAAAGAAACTACTGTGTATATATGAGCCAGGAAAATTCAGTTTAAATTGGTCTGTGTGTTTATCTTTTTAAAATTCTGCTGTCGAGCACTCTAGCTAATTTATAAATGAAGTTTGTCTCAGGAGTATTGCGAAGGTATTGAAAACCATTTATCGTGGACAATTCCGAAAAATAATAATAAAGAATAATCGATAAATATTTTGTACTTCATTAAATTCCATGTACACGGTAAGCAATGCTACTAGGAGTCGATAAACGTGTACTGTTTACCATCAAGAGAATGTGATTATTGAAACATTGCATAAAAGGTGTGTTTCACTCTCGATCCGTCCTTCTCTCTGATTCTCTCGTATTAACAGCTCTATTTTATTATGACTAGCAACATATGTTCCTAATATCTTGCAGATTAATAATTGTGATGACAAAGCATGTACTAAAACTCCACTCAGCAAACTTAAATTCTAACCCGCATGACACCCGACCTTACTGAAAGGAAGATCACTCAACGAAAGTGTCAATAGGCCAAGCAACATCATTTTCTGAAGATCAATTTCCCGCAGTGGCGTTAGATTAATAGGGTTACTGCTTTGTTGACCTCAGGCGGGCGTTATATTTATGACATGGCCTTCGCTGGACGTTTCAGTGGCCTTGTATAGGTAGCCTTAGTTAGATTTAGTTCATCAAATGCAGACTCAAAATGTTTACCATAGAAGGTAAATCTGCATATTTGAGATCGCTATGGTAGCCTAAGTAGTCGAGGGTTCGAACCCTGGCCGAGTCATACCAAAGACTTAGAAAAATTGTACTAGCAGCAGCCTCAATTGACGCTCAGCATTAAGATGTTAGAGTTAGGACTGGTCGGCCTGGTGTCAGTATAATGTGACGGTGGGAAATGATGCTACATGTCCGCGGCATGATGCCCAAGCGCTAGACATCACTATAAACTGCCATACTGCAGGCATGATAGCGATATGACTGAAAAACTTTTAAAGCTACATTAAAACTCTAAAACACACACACACACACACACACACACACACACACACACATCTGCATATTTGTACTTGCCTACGATCAGTTTCGCTCTATTTGACAGGTGGCAACAACTATAAACCAAAGGATATTGCAATTTTCTGTCATATTGGTGGCATAGCCTATATTTAAACAATGATTTTTGTCATATCACACTATGATATTCCTGTGTTTTCATATATATTGTTGTATCAATAGCATATCGATATCACTGTTTTCTTGTTGTAAAATGACAATTAAAAGGAGAGAGAGACACACACACACACACACGCACACACACGTGATATTTAGAGCAGCACCAATATTAGGAAAGCATTGATAAGATTAGTCGTCGACGAGAAAAAACCGAAAGAGGTTGATATCTGAATAAACGGATGAACCTTAATATTTGGCCATCGATTGACAGACATACCAGATCAAAGCGACTGCATGATAAAAAAGAAGCTACCTAATACCCGGAAACACATTTCTGAATTTATTACATTATTGATCACAGAAGCAGGTCTCCATTAGGCGAGTTGCAATCATCTTAAGTTATGTTGGTTTTTTATTAGCCCTAGCTGGTTTTCTTTGGGAATCAGGTTTATTCCCAAGAAACTAGTATAGATTTTATAAAACACTGAAAACATTGATTATATCATCCACCAGTTGGATTCCACGACATGTAACCATTTGTATCCATGTGCAACCTCGATTTTTGACAAACAATATTAGCTCTATTTTAATTGCGAGAATATTATCAGTGAAAGATTTGGACCATAGTAAGCCCAAAAGACTGTCGTGCTTCAGTGACACTGTACTAAATTTTAAAGTCAAATCCAAAATTAGCAGTTTAATTCTAATTGCATTGGTCATATTTCATGTACATTCTAACATTTTACTTTTCCATTTACTTACAGGCACCAGGTTCTCTTCGAAGATCAGTAAGCGAGCTAGCAATTTATCTCGCGAAACCGGCCAAAACTAACCTGGAAAGGGCCCGCGCGTTCTATCGCTGGATTACAGACAATATCAGGTATGTCACACATTAACGTTTGTCCCTAGACACATTTTCAATGGAAATTAGCGAACATCGGTCCTGCTTGATGGATGAACTGTATGCTGTGAGATATTTATACACAAATAGTTGTCATTGCAGTATCTTTCAGTGAAGTAGATATGTCAACATGTATAAGACAATAAATTACAAATACAAATCTTGCATATATATAATATATATATATATATATAGAGAGAGAGAGAGAGAGAGAGAGAGAGAGAGAGAGAGAGAGAGAGAGAGAGAGAGAGATCACATTGCCCACATTTATGTTGTTAAGTAGGAACCAAATTATATCCGTAGTCAATCTCATAATATACCAACTGTAAATATATTTAATTGTAAAATAAATCGTATTGCGATACAGTATTTGTTTCTCAATTTTTAAGCTCAATTTCCTTCCTTTAGCTTCTGTTTATTGATATTTTTTCTTTACCTTTAGACCGGGTAAATATTATGTGAGAATGTGGTTGTCATCTTCTGATGTATATTTATTACCTGATGGGATCACTCTCGACCTTTGCTAAATCCTGTTGTATTTTTGGAGAATGTTGTCCTCACATCTATATAATTCCGAAGATTAAATTAGGCTTCTTTTTTCTATGCCTGTTACAGCCGATACGGTTCTGGTCGTGTATCATATAAAATCATAATCTTACCACATATTCTTACACGAAAGAGACAGTGTGTGTGTGTGTGCGTGTGTGTGTGTGTGTATGTGTGTGTGTGTGTGTGTGTTGATTTAGATTTTTAAAGTAGCTTTAAAATATTTTCAGTCATATCGCTACTATGTCTGCCGTGTGTCAGTTTATAATGATGTCTAGAACTGGAGCATCATGTCGTGGACATGTAGTATCATGTCCCTCCCAGTCACATTATCCTGACACAAGGCCGACCAGTCCTAACACTAACCTCTTAATTCTGGGCGCCAATCGAGGCAGCTGTTAGTACAATTTTTCTGAGCCTTTGGTATGACTCGGCCGGGCTTCGAACCCGCGATTTCCCGCAACCGAGGCGGACGTTCTAACCACTACGCCATCGTAGGATTCTGCACGAAAGAGACAGAAAATTTATATCATTTTTAAGGAATGCAATAATTATTGACAGAGACTGTCAGATGGATTCACTCCGATAGATACAATACACATTTTATAGCATGCAGTAATTAAGCAATCTATCACCATTACCGACGTCTTCATCGCCGTGGTCATCATCAGTCCTTACAATCCTGAAGCTACACTCATTTAATGATACAGTGGACGAATTAAACAACAAACAAATGTTTGACCCTTTTTTTAAATCTCTAGTCTGTTCAGATTAACACAGTGTAGGACATGATATACGTATGTATAGAAGATTATTACTGAGACAATATTCTCCGGGATTTGTGGAAGGAAAATGAATGGAAGAGAACAAGAATTCATATAGTAATCGTATATAATTATTTATTTAATTTTTTTCTCCACAGTCTGCTTTGTAGACCAATATTGTGATATCAAACAGGACTGCGGCATATTAAGGCTGTGATAGTCAAGTGATTACAGCACTAATAGAAACATGAGTAAGCAATCTCAGATATACGTCCGTACACGTCGTATTTAAGCATGAAGCGAAATTCGAACTGTATAGTTTAAGTCAGAAACCACACGGAAGATTTGTATGGGAAAATCTCGTATACAAATTTAGTTCTTTATCAGCATGTATATGTATGAATGTATAATTTCAGATATGACACGGAAGGCTTCTTTAATGGCAAAATAAGTTCCTGCGACCCAGATTACGTTTTAAAGACAGGAAAATCTGTGTGTCAAGGATATGCGGATCTCTTCTCTGCCTTCTGCAGGTAAAACGTTATTTTTACAAGGTATGCAGACTCATTTGTTCTTACTGAAATAGATTTTAAATTGGTACCATATCTTATTTTGTAAGACAGGGCATTAATGCGTGCCTGGTACGTTCAATGTACTTTCTATCTAACTCAGATAATTTACTCGTTTGTCGAGTTCCCACCCACGCATGTATATACATGAACATATTTTATGCCGATAGGCTCGATCAAAAGAAGTATTTACGTATGAAGAAGAGAATGAAATATTTTAAGTTAGCATATTCACAACCTATATTTCATTTATACTTGCAGAGAAGTGAATATTCCAGCTAAGACGATTAGTGGACATGCAAAGGGCTTCGGCTACAGCGCCGAAATGGTTATAAATCCAACCACGACAACTAATCATGCATGGAACGTTGTCCTTCTGAATGGTGACTGGCGGTTTGTGGAGTGTACGTGGGGAGCCGGGCAGTTGAAGGGACAACAATTTCAAAAACAGTTCACCGAATTTTACTTCCTTACAGATCCGAAAGATTTTATCAATAAACATTATCCCTGTATGAACAAAAATGAGGCACAGGATTCAAAATGGCAATTGTTGGACAAACCTGTTTCAATGAAAGAATTTAGCACACGAGTAAAGTTGGATAACACTGCCCTAGAGCTTGGAGTATTCCCTGTATCCCATATGTCTGGAGTGATTGAAGTCCAATCAGATAAAACCATTGTTATCAAAGATGGACAGGGGAAAATAGAAAGCTGGATAATGACTTTTGCCCTCAGCAATGGTACCGATATGGGTAATTATGCCATGTCCTACATGAAAAACCCTACTACTCTGAACATTACCGTTCGACCACCAACAGCTGCAAAATATGTTTTGAAACTTTTTGCAAAGCCCATAGGAAAGCAAACAGATGAACACAATTCAATCCTTGAGTATATAATCAAGTGCAGTGATCCTGCAAAACCTGCTAAACCGTACCCTTTGAGAGGAACACCTTGGGGCTTTTGCCCAGAATACAAACGATACGGATTTGCAGAGAAATCGATGCAAATTCCAATTTTCACAGCAAGAAATGGTAATCTTTGTATAGACATACCAACAACCAGACAAGTTGACGCTATGGCCAAACTTCAGCATGCAGAAAGTAAAGATGTCAGTCTGGAAAACTGCACTCTGATTGAATCGTCTGCTAAAAAATTAATTGTCAAGGCTAGATTGCCAACTGAAGGTTTCTACGCGCTGGATATTATGGCTCAACGACCTTGGGAAGGTGGTGATAGGTACTGTTCATCAATTTCATATTTGATTGATTGCCGAAAGCCCATGTCTCCGTTCAACCCATTTCCTTTTTGTTACTTCGGGGCCATAACAAAATATTATTGCCGACTGCTAGAACCTCTAAATGGTTCTCTCCCAGCAAAATCTTCCATTACATTTCGACTCGAGTCTAAGTTACTGCAGAGGATAAGAATCTTGGAAGTTAATTTAAATAAAACAGGAGATGGTATATTTGAGGGAAAGGTAGATATTCCGGACACAGGCACGATAACTGTTTTTGGATCAGATAATGACAGCGGATCCTTTAGCGGTTTGTATCGTTTCTCTGTAGCTACTTAAATGTTATGATGCAGGAGAAATACCTTTGTTACTACATTGATTTATTGCATCAATATAAGTGTTATTGACCGGTAAGCTTGAGGATTCACAATATCCTTCCTCGGCCTGGGAAATATTGTACTCAAACTAGCCACGGTACAAATGGTTCAAGAGAAACATAGGTCACTTCAAAGGAAATTTAAGCGTACTGTAGTGCATATTAGGTTAGAAGAAACTGAACTTTTAGTCTCTTCCCAAATTCGTTTTTATACATGTTTTTCACTTATAGAAGTCTTATATGCAATCCGATTTGCCAGTAACAAAATTTTCTAGGTAGAATACAGCCTAACTCTCTTAAAGTTTCTATAATATTAGAAACGTCACAATGCGTCGCTTGCAATATAACAATGTGGCACATGTTTACATTGTTTCCCCATAAAAAGGCGCGTTTCACTAACTTGATACAAAATCAACCTTGTTCGCCTTCATAACATCATGCGTGACATTACGATTTTAGTACATATTCATCAGCTGAGACTATTAAATAACCTTGTTCCTTTCCACTGGACTTTGTTTTTAGCATACAATCATTTTCATCCACTAGTAGATTCAATTCACTTGCAGAGTAGTTTGTACTTTGTTACTGTTCTTGAATACAGCATTATTTCTCTGATGGAGTTCTGTCTGCCGTAGATAACGCAGAAATACTAAGTATAAAGCCTCTGTTGTGCTGTCATTGTTATGATAACTGTATCAAGTATACTTCCACAACTAATGAAGTTAAATAAACTATGTCTGATGCTTATTCCACACGACATCGCTTTTATGTAGGTCATACGGATCTAGCTTTCTTTTCTCACGAATCTCAAATTATGCAACATTTTCAGCTGATCAGTTAAATAACCTAAGGCTATTCGAGATGTTTACGACTGGAGAAGATTTCGGTAATCGTTTTGAAATAACTTTTTATCTGGCAGTGTTTCAAGGAGACTACAAATAAGAAAATTAAGCACAAATACACGAACAGAGAAATGGAACAGAGTTTATGTAATTACAAATATCCTTATATTCGTAATAATTAGTTATTTTCAAGAATTCCATAACAGAGTAGAAGTTTTATCTAAGACTTCGTCTGGGCATGATCATGACTTAATGCGCCTACCCAACGTAGATCGAAGGAATACTAACCTTATTAGTAAAATTGTTGTGTAGTTTGTGCGAAAGAGGACATTTTGCATGCTTTAGATCTGACTAGTTCCTTATCGGCTTCTGAGAGGTTAAAACTTAGTGACACCTGCAAGAGAACGTACATTTTATCAAGAACATGTCTTTGAAATTTCGCAAAGACGTTATTTTTGGATAGGGAAAGATAAATATCCTTGATGTATGATAATATTCAGGCCAGTACTATTGAAACCTTCATAGTTTTGATATCTATATGTCGGCTTATCTGTTTATATCTATTTTGATCGAGCATAAAGATAGTTCTATTGTTCTCTCAATCAAGTCACCCAGAACTCTGAAGCCCTGCTTTGAACTGCATTTTGAACTCAATGTCTAGGAAATACAAGCTGTTGTGCTATGCATCCCGGGGTGAAATTGCACCTAGAAAGGCCTTGTATGTTTTGAAAATTGTATCATTTATGTAGAATGGCTTTGACTTTATTTAAGGAGTTTTCCGTCTGTTGTCTTTGTTTTGCTTGTCTTTTGATTAGTATTTTGATATATATTATCGGTTCATCTTGTATATCATGGTGTTTATTTACTTTAGATTTGATTTGGCAAGGATAGTGTATTTATTAAAGTTTCTAGCTAGCTTCTACTCGATACTATATAGCATGAATTGTGATGTGTTCTTAAATCTATACATACATATATACATACATACATACATACATACATACATGCATGCATGCATACATACTGTTCTGTTGAATTTGTCCATCTAATTTGCAAAATAATTATATCATCGCAATAACTAAGAGTACCCACACACAAGTAATAAAGGGAGGGCTAATTTTTTGCTTATAGCGTCCAGACACACCACTGCACGAATTTCGTCTCTTTTCTATAATGCATATTGCGCAATACGTCTGATTGTAAATCGATTAAACGTTCATTTACTTTGTCTTGTAAATGGTATAAACGGTCATTGCTTTTGTCTTCTTGAATTGTATTATTTAGTTAAGGGCAATATAGTCTCTTTCAGAAAGAGCATCAGAGTACAATTGATAGTTTGTGGACACAATATAGAGTCGATATTGATAACGGGGTTCATAAGGTTATTAGACATCTCTGTATGTTTTAAAATTGAACCTATTAAACATTTTAATGCATAAATACTACTACAGTCATAGATAATGACTTCACGTTTTAGAGACATAAAATCATTTTTCATAGTATTTTAGCCTAATCAAAGGACTACACATGCTAGGCTTTGACAGTCCACGTCGAAAGTGATTCACACACAAGAAAGAACTAGAATCTATGAGGACTATTCAATGTTCAGAGTTCAATTCAGGAATAAATTTACCAGTCAAAATTTTATTTATGAATGCAAAATATATTCATAAGACAGCACATGAATGCCATGAAAAAGATCATTATGACGGTAATTATCATTACTACTGTCATCATCGTCGTCGTCGTCATCAATGGATTCCATAGTGGCCTCGTTCTTATATTCCTGTACAGTTAATTCAGCTGCATTGTTTTGAAACACAACATACGCATACAGGTAAAACCCGTTATAACATGATTCATTATAAAGCGATTCCTCTTATAACGCAATGGCTGCAAGGCTCCCATTTTGTAATATAATGTGACCTCTCTTTTCTACATTCTAAATACGTGTTCTCGGACAGCCAATTATTCGTATCCCTAGCAGATTATGTAATGAAGAGGTTGGTTAAAACTGATGACATTGAAATTTCACTGCTTTTTTCTATGGGGAATTTTTTTAAAAAATTTGTTAACGCCATCCCGCTCATATCGCGATATTATTCTATGGACCCAGAGGATCGCGTTATAATGGGTTTTACCTGTAGCATTAGTAGTTACTTGATTTGGGTGACAACGACTCATAAATAGGTCTGTTAAAACAGTGCACATTGACCTATAATCCGTACTTGCTTGAGTGGAAACCACTGCAAAGTCAAACTGGATTTTTCTTTAAAGAATAAAAGTTAATTTATGGCATTTCTTAAATTACAAGCAGGTGGTACTTACAATAAAAGAATAGCCGTTATAATCAGCAAAGTTAGGGAACGTTTTCATTGCCGATATTTTCTTAAGATCCTTTTAATCTAAGGAGACATAAATCATTGATGATATCTCTGTACTTCACACTCAACATTTCACCACTGCATGTAGCGGTACAACGGACAAATGCAGTATTGGATGTCAATCTTTTCTTTAGTGGACTTGGTGCAAAGATTAATATTTTCCATAGGGTTGTAGGTGCAGAGGTTGACGTTTTAAATATTGTAGTAGTTGCAGCGGTTGGAAGCCGGTGAAATCAATTTTATCCTAAATATTTACTCTCCATTGTGGCCATGTTTTCTGTGCTAATATGAAAGGTGTGTGTGTGTGTGTGTGTGTGTGTGATTTGGATTTTTAACGTAGCTTTAAAAAATTTTCCAGTCACATCGCTAAGATTTCTGCAGTGTGACAGTTTATAGTGATGCCTAGCACTGAGGCATCATGTCGCAGACATGCAGCACGATGTCCCACCCAGTCACATTATCCTGACACCAGGCCGACCAGTCCAACACAAACCCCTTCATGCTGAACACCTAGCGAGGCAGCTGTTAGTACCATTTTTATAAGACTTTGGTATCACTGCTGGGGTTCGAACCCACGACCTCCCGCATCCGAGGAGGACGTTCTAACTACTAGGCTCTAACCACTATGAAAGGACCTTCCATATTACACTTCATCGGTTACGAATGCTTACGAGCTCCCCATCCCCTTAAAATATATTCGAAATATATTTGAAGTCAAAACAGTTCGTGTTCGTTGATCAGTGATAGGTCAAATATTTAGTCTCCGCTGTGATATAAGTTATTTTTTCTTATTTTCAAGAAAGCAGTCAGCATTGTGCAAGATATTAGAAGACAGCCCTTTATGTGCCTATAAATATATAAGTGCAAAATGAATTTCTAAATTGCCATGACCAGAACAATGATTCACATTCCTTTTGAAGAAACGACAGAGACAATCCGAAACTATTAATAAATTTGCAGTTTGTTGCGTTGACTAGTAGCTGTGGGATAACATTTTATTCATTTTTGATTTTATTAAGATTTTATCTAGTAACTCCTAGATGGTTAAGTCTTTTCAACACCCTTATTTTTCTGTCGGCAGCCCAACTCATCCAGGGGCCCCGAGTGGCCGAGTGGTCTAAAGCGCTGACCGTTACGGATCACTGCCATCTCACCTCTGTCTGCGTAAGTTCGAGTCCAGGCTCGGCTAACGTGGGTACGTGAGAAAGCCTGCCAGTAGCTTCTCGTGGGTCGGTGGTTCTTCCCGGGATTTTCCAGGGTTCTTCCTCCACCATTAATACTGGCCGCCATGTATAGCCTATCTTGTGCTGAAAAATGGCGTTAAACCCTATAACAACAACAACCAACTCATCCAGCCATGCAACTTCTTTCGTTCTTAAAGCCACAGGCCAACACACATCGTCAAAAAAAGTTAAAAAGAATTTTAAAAAATGGGATCACCGAGTTAAAAAGAAAGTTTGAATATAAAAATAAACAAATTAAAACATCGGGATGCCGCTGCGAGTTTTGAACTTGCGACTTTCTGTTTGGCAGCGTGGGGACATCAAAATAAAAAAGCAAGAACAAAATTGGAACAAACGAGCTTAAAAGAGACTTTGAACATAAAAATACAAAAATGTGACACAAAAAAAGAAAAACTGGGATGTCGCCGTGAGCATTTCACTCGAGACCAATGTTCGACAGCGGTCATGAGGAAAGTTTTAATATAAAGATAAAAAACAAAAATAAAAATAAATTATAAAAATTGGGATGTGCGAGTTTAAAAATGTTTGAAGATAAAAACACAAAATAAATGTAAAAAGATATAATGGGATGCCGCCGACAGTTTCGAACTCGCGATCTCTTGGTTGGCAGCCCGGACACAGGGAAAGAGAATTATTGGTGCTCATATAAAAGACAAGGGTAATTGCCATCCTAGGACGAGAATAGGAAAAAAGTATTTTAAAAAGTGTAGAAAAATATTGGGTTGAGCGAGTTAAGAAAGATTAAAAATAAAATACAAAAAGTATTTTTAAAAATGTTTGGGATAACGACCCAAGTTTCGAGCAAATAATTATATATATATATATATATATATATATATATATATATATATATAGTATATATATATATATATATATATATATATATATACGGCACCCATCGGCTTTTGTAGATAGATGAAAATTAATTACTAGGTCGTCATGCGAGTTTGTCTGCTACACATGAGTGCATATAACACCGATTCAGTTGCAACACTTTTTGGTGTGTGCCGTTTACCCGTGGACCTGGGTTCGAATCTCCGTAGAGTACGAATTAAAAAAATCTCTAACCTGTATCATATTATTATTTGTATTAAATATTAATTCTTCCTACTGTTATCAAGAATTCTTCTATAGAATCCAGTGATAGCACTTTCCGTTCTGTCTGGTGTATTTTTATAACTCTCTCTCTCTCTCTCTCTCTCTCTCTCTCTGCAAATGAAACAAAAATATAACCATTATCTGTTTAGCGCTTTTTCTTCAGCTATACTCTTAATACAGCTAATTCCTATAATTACATCTGCGTTAGCTATTGCTGGTCTTATTATTGCTTTAGTGGTAATTAGCTAGTAGAGACAGTGGGGTATAATATATTCTTGCATCATTTTATATTAAGAAATATATAACGCTCATTCTACTTTTGGAAGTCGTTACCAATTAGTCGTATAATGATTGGAGTTCAAACCAATACAGACTAATGCTCACAATTTTGAAATAATATTTATATAATATCCAAAATAATGTAAAGTTTTGTAAAGTTAACATAATCTTTTATGATTATTGCTTGTCTTGTCTCTAGTTTGCAATTTTTCCCTTAATAAATATTCAGTAAGATTGGAAAGCGATCAAGCCAATTAAAAATAAAAGCATCAACAACAAGAAAAAAAAAATCCCACTAGTTTCTCTTTTTTTGTTTTCATTTTAAATTTATAATTTTCTAGGTCAATTTTCGACAGAAGCGATCCTAACTCACTCCAGTGTACTTGAAAGGACTGTTATTCTCCATATGATTTATTCCATCTATCCATTCATCCATATATGCATACATACATATATATACTAATTAGATCTGCACACACTTATATATGATAATCATGAACATAATTCATAAGTAAGGCTTTTACTCAGGAACTATGTGTATGCTATTTTTACCAGTACTGAAAGTAAGTTGGAATTTTCTCTTGATGAAGCTTAAATCAGAATGAGTGGATACAGGTATTACATATAATAACGTCATGGAAGTAGCTTAGTAACATGTGCTACGGAAAGGCTTTGTGATTAACATATCAAAGTCAAATCCAGCCATGCTAGAAATGACGGAATTGGATGTAAATCGGTTTGGTTTGGCTTGTTGCTTTCAACACATGATTGACTATATGATTTCGGTCAAATGAGATTTTCATTTGGTTAGTGCTAATAAATCATTTACAAATAGGAACAGGAAACAAATCTCTAATAATACATTTTATGTTGGTAACAATTACGAGACATAGTTCTTGGGTAACAATTGCAAGAAAAAAAGAGTCTGTCTGTACAATTGTATTCCATACAAACCCAAGATAAACAACTAACACTGCATGCAACAAATTAAAAAATTACTGGTAAATATTGAACAATTTGCCTAAAGCAAATGATAGTATGGTTATCGAGAAAAGTATTACCTGTGATGGTCTTTTTAGGAATATAAACTGATTTGTTGAGAATAACATGAAGGCCAAGATGTATTTCAAAACTTTAAATATAGATCATCATACAAGTGTCATCAGAGGAGGTACTAAGGCACTGATCAATTTGATCAGTTTGGAGTTGAAAATAAGTCATCTAATGACCATTATATTTTGTGTGCATCTTTGAACTGCACAGGATAATTTTTTCCTCTTGTCCGTGTAAACTTTTGCAACCTACATTTAACCACAAGTTTTATATACAGAAATCTAGACCACAATGTTGATTAAACCGATATAAAAACAACAACAAAAAAAAGAGATGAATCCTAACAATAATCAAAGGGAGACGAATCTTACCAATGATAGGTCTACTACTTTACAGAGTTGTCACCGAAAGTTCTTGACTCCTCTTCCTGATAATACTGTTTCGCCTTTATTTGGACGAAACTAATTTCACTATCTGAGACGTATTCGATTTTTCACACATGACGATCCACAATTGATATTTCATTACATTCTTTAATAGGACCTTTAAATAATAGCTTTCCAATACAATTTTGACGTGGGACTTGCTGTAATGATTGTTTTGATTGCGTGCTAGCTCAAGAATGTAATCGGCGGTGAGATCAAATGCATATCTCTGACGTTCTTCCGAGGAGCGGATTTCACAATCAACATATGAGGATCGAACTCGTGACGTCCGGGTACCAGGTATTTTAAAGGGTATATTTTTACGACGAGTACCCTGTGGACGACACAACATCGGGTCAGGATTAGTTTGAAATTTGGCTGGGCTGAATGTTGAAAAATTCCTTCTTAAGTTCGTCGCGCATCTGTTACTCCGAGAGTCATCGCGTGCAGAAAATTCTTGTTGGGGATCTCCGGAATACATGCACACATTTCCGTACACTGGGCACTGATTTCCAGCGCAATATGAGTATTAGTTGTATTAGCTGTTTGTCCATGGCGCTATAATCATCGTTGACGTCTTAGTAGTAATTAACTGTCATGGATAGTCTCACAGGTTATCGGTGGAGGTTGATCTTGCTCTCCGCACGCAATCCGTTGAGCGTGTTTCATCATCAATCATATGGGAAATTATATTAGTAGGTTTTTGAAAACTGTGCAGATCTCGTCGCAGATAATAAACCATTGGAATGTACTTTTGAACTCTGAGTGCCTGATCACACGTGTCACCATCTAATCGACAGAAACTAGCTTACGTTTATTTGCTCACGTGTATGTGTCTCATTTGGTTCGCGGCCATGTGAATGCGCGCTTACATTTCATTTTGCCAAACATGTTTATAGCACATGTAGTTTAATTTGACCCTCCAACACTGTTCCGATAAACTAGTTTATGACGCTGTATTGAATCGTCGATGGAAGGTGGATTTGACGCCGTCGCGAAATTATCGTTAGGCTGGTATTTGTCCAGAGCGACGTAACGGATTCTTGGTGGGATGCTCTGCTTTGATTCTCCAGTGACGTAAAGTGTATCTCTGGTGATCTGAACATATTTCCGTAAGTGTATTGTTGATCTTTGTTAGGATACCATAAACGGTTATCATATTATTTTCTAACTAGCTTGAACACGGAAATGTCACGTAGATGGTTATTATTACTGTAAAACAAATCAGTGGCCATTATGATGATTGTTATTGGAAATCTGTTGATTATTGCGAGCAAACCAATGCTCACGTAGTCGGGCATGGAAGATCTCAAATGTGTGTGCTGTGGATGTTCGCCATCGTGATAAATGATGATATATCCGAGAATACCATTGGTCAATGACATGTTAGTGGTTTGTTTAGAAACGAAAACACCTTTGCGCACACAATGCTGAACCAGAAAATCTAACTGTGTCCGATCAATTAGGAATCTGCGACATAGACGCACACAATTGTTCGAGGCACTTGCGAAAAATCTGCCAAGAATCTTTCATACGCTGTCTTTGGCATGTAACATCTTATGATATCTCGTTGTTTGATGTATCCGCAGATGGCGCAGGGAGCCAAACCTGTGTTGTGGCATGTACATGGTAATTGCTTTAGACACGGTAAGACCTGTTAGTGTGTTTATGTTAAGTATATAATCAATAATACAATTATGCGCTGGTATGTGTAGTTGATCTATGACGGGCGATCTCAACATGGGCTAGAATAAAATTTTCATGCAACAGGCGCCCATCAAGAGCATCGACGTCGTCGATAAACTCAACGTAGACACTCGCCGAGTCAAGAACAACGTGGGATTAATTCCACCGCAGTCAGAAAATGCGAATAATCGAAAGGGCATCGCTTATAGGTTTCGTCGTTAGTCGTTGCACAAAGCCTACTTCGTCTTTTCTACCCCCGTGGCATTGGCCAGCGCTGTGAGCGCGTGTGCTACCAGTGGCGTCAGTGCTAATTGTTTGTTGCAGATCCAGCTTCCTTTCGTGGTATCGATATGGAAGTTTCAAGACGGTTCGAAAGCATCAGACTGGACAACACCACAGATGTGGTTTATAGTAGCTCTACAGCCATGACTGACCGAGCTTGAATTTTAAGTCGCCAGTACGACTACTAAGTATTCCACGTTTAAACTGGTAGAGCTGATGGCAGAACCAATCAATCCCGGTCTGAGTTATTTTCAGATTTTCACCCTCGACGATATAGTATAGAGAGCCATGGCGGAGATAGTCCGAGTCGCCATCGAACTTTACCAGTTACTTTTAGCATACACTTACTGGCAGGACGCGTCGTGTGCTACACCAAACACGTACTCAAGCAGACCACGGGAGTACACACTGAGATCAACGAGGTGAGACGTGCGGAAAAGTCATCACTGGAAAAGCGATGGAAACACCATGACGTCAGTCTTTCTCACAGTTCCGTGGGAGCGATGAGACAACAGCAGCTCAGAGACGCGATCGGCAGATATTTTGCCGTGCTTAAATTCTGTAACAATCGAGAACTAGCGAGACTGGGCAAAGCCATCGAGAGCCTCGTCCACGACCTCATTAACGAATTGCATCCGAGCCTCGTGGACGCCATCGTGAAAACCGGATTCGCCAAACGACGAAGATTTGGTCGACAGAAGGACGACGAGGCTCACCAAAAAGATCACGACTGTATGGACAAAATAGTGGCACGAAGACGATTTCGCGGAAACCGAAAACTCCGAGAGACTATCGACAAATGAAAAGTTTTCCAGCACGCCGGCTTGGAGTACGAGGACGTGGACGCGCTCGTGGCGGTGATGGCACTAGACCAACGCTCTGTAGGAAGTGCAAGGCACGATGAGTCTCCGGAATCAATTTTTAAGAACATCAAGGGCATGGAAGCACCTTTTAACGTGATAATGTATAACATGCATGGAAAAATCGCTCCAGATATCGCCGAGGCGTCCTACATATACTTGGAAAATTTTCAGCCCGATGAAATTGAGCAAAAGCTGAGTAGTGCTTTTAAGAAAGGAAGTATTCTTCTATCAAACTTTGTTAACGTTCCAAAAGCATCTCAGAAACGTCTGGATAAGATTATTGATTGAGTAAAATATCGAAGTAGGTACTGAAGTCAGTGGTCTTACAGGGAGAGAGATTTTATGCTTCCAGTAATAAATGACTTTGAAAAAGTAAATCTCAACTTGGAAAAAATTGCGCTTTGGTATTATTACATTTACAACTATCATCGAAAGATGCCTTCTGCAGCGGTTGAAATGCACATAGAATTTGTCGGATATCCAGTCGAGTCCTAGGGCCACACTAATTGTTGTTTCACTCCTGAGTATTTTGCTCATGGTGACAACAGACTAGCCCCCCCCCCCAACAACAACAACAACAACGACGATGAAATCTTGCCACCCAACTTGTTGACTGTCGACATAAATTTATTTTTTCGCGCTACATCGCGCACACTCCCCTGTGGTGCGTCGACTTTTATTTTCTGAACGAGAACATGCGTGTCTCCTATTTTCTTGAAACGATTGAATCGAAAACAATATAAAAGTATTGGCACTTTATATCACTATGGCAGCCATCAGGTCATTGATGGCAACACTCGATTCATTGAACAAGGACATAGAACGTTTACTATCCAACGACTCGTTTCACATATTTGCCTCTGAAGCGACAACCCTCCACTTCCCTAGTAAAACACAACAAGACCAAACCCATCAGTGTGAGTCCGATTAATGATATGGCCGTCTAGCTGTGGTTATTAATACTCTTTATGAGAATGCTACGATGGGACAAGTTACATCTGGTGGTGTCAACCGCAGATGACTAATGTGTTATATCGTCCTCGAGATTACAACCGTGCCTTTAAAAACATCGAAAGCGGCGATGTTGTTGGATTCATCAACAACATCGAAGAGGTACCTGCCATTGATTACATAGATGTCTGCATCAACAACTTGGTCGTGTACTACAGCATTACGCTTGACGAACAATCTAATCCAGCGATATTCTCCAAGGGTAGATACAAGATGCAGACGTGTTATAACTGACACAACGATACACTCAGATCCCTAAAGTCATCCGGGAAAATTCCAATACGTTATTCTTGTTCAACGTGGTAGACTAACACACGCTCCGAAATATTTCATGGCACATGGTGTTCGGGGACATTTCAAAACCCGTTTCAAAAATTTTGTTTAACCTCCACAAGAAAACATACAGAGGTCTGTTCCCATATCAATGTGCGTCTGGTAACATTACAACATTATTGAGTCAAACAACACTTACAATCGCTTCCGTCAGCGAGGAATGTTTACATCGAGGGATTCGAACAAACATTTTCCCCGTTTATTAAGCTGTCTAAGGAGATCACCGAGGAAACATAAACAACTGCAGCGGCTCTAATGCCTCTATAGCTTCTTTTGGATGACGCTGAAGCTATCCAAGACCTTTACGTAGTCATGCTGGGGAAAATCAAAGAAGTCATTGCAGCATCAGAACGAAGAGAAATCTCCACGAAGGATGCAAGTGAAGTCGGTGTTATCTCTGTCATATCGAGCATGATGAACCGCCAGAGTATGAAACAGAATTAGCAACAGTAACACACTTTGGGCAAAAGTTTATAGCATTAAAAATCAAATAAACATCCAGCTGAAAAATGATCAAAAAATTTGACTAAAACGCCGATTGAAGCTCAAAGCGTACACTCTCACATGAAACCAAAGGGACCGGCTATAACAGCCATCAGATTATACAGTCGCGACACAGTGGTGTCTGGATAATGTTAACGTAGACGTTGGTCAATTAGAAACCCTCGTTGGAAGTTTACGTGCAGGCAGCAATTCCCACAATGTCATCAAAGAAGCGGGTGTACACGGTCGGGATCATGGAAATACATGTATGCATTGCGCTGATCAAGGATGTGATTAATAAATACAACTACGTCGTCGTCACTACAATTATACGGCTGTGTTAGCAATATATTGGAATCCATGGCAATTCACGTCAAAGTAATTTCACGACTTGAAATTACAAATACCACTCAGGATACCACCAGGGTCGTGTCGGTGTCGACAACGGGGCCGGAATTTGATTTGATATTTCCATGCGAGAGTATGGCTCTGCCCAGTAGAACACTTTATATAGCGTAGGCCCAGATGCGTGTGTATTACAGTTCACCTAATATTAGATTGGACCCGTTTGGTGGGCCACACTAACACACTAGTACTATCAATGAAACGAATCCTGAATGGCACGCCATAGACATTCCCAAAGATGTTTACGAAAACGAAGCAATCATTTCAACACCTTATTAGGTCATTACCGGGACGATATTCTAAGATCGCTATTACTACGCATAAGCCAAAGTTAAGTTCAGCCACCTAGATCAAAGTTTCGAGGTAACGAATTTACTTTGGAGAGTCGTCGATCAAGACCATAATTGGGTAGGTGGCAGGTGCGACTGGGGAACTAACGGTGGATAATTCTCTCAGTAGCAATGGACGTCATATAGCGCCCGATGTCGCGTCCGTCGCGATAGAGTTAAATCTCATGTTCGACACCATTAATGGAAGATTTTCACAGAACGACGGCAACAACGTTTCCCTCCAAGGATATAATTTGTATAGTTTTTCCCGGAATGATTATCCGGGCAACGTAATCGTGGTAGTATACATACAACCGAAGTTTCTGCTTCGTTACAGCAATATTCCTTCTCGGATGAAGTTTTATTTGATAGATCAAGATGGACACTTGATGGATTAGTTAGTTTGTATGACAGTGACAAGGCGGAGAACTTAGTCGCGGCCCTTTGAATAAAAATGACGATTGTACAAGTTTAGGGGGCAGTCCAAGTCAAAAAGGGTAAATTCACGCATGCCTGCGTATCGAGTTATTTTAAGGAGATGGGCTTGGCGATGTCCTTCAGGCGCTATTTAGCAGAATTGCCCAAGTGTCTCGCAAAGATGACATAAAATGCAAAATAAATTGAGCGAAACGACCATCGGAGTTTCAAGGAAAAGGAGGTGGTGGCGATGTACAGTGGGTTCTCTGCAATAAAAGATTGATTATTTAGGTTAGTTTACGGGCGACCTACCTCGCAGAGGTTTGCTCCGATATAATGTCAGCAGACCCAGTGGTCCACCTACGAGTGGTCTTCTGCTGGGTATTACCAAAGACATATCTGCGGCAGTCAGTAAGTCAGTAAAATCATCAGTGCCGTCGCAGCAACGCCACTGCACGATTTGATGCAGGTCATAAATACCTCGGGTAAAGATAGCATCATAATAGGTAATTTAACTGTGTCGAGGTAGCTGACCCCCAATCGATCAGCGCGCGTTGACATAAAATTTTCAAATATTTCTCTGATCCCACGGTTGACACGGACGTATCAGTGCCTCAGTATTATTCTTATAACACTCACGTGCCAAACAAACAGAGCTGAATAGAATTATATTTTCAGAACACAAACAGGTATTCTTGCCAGCTGAGGAGGTTATTCAGGGAAATCTCGTGAAAACAGATGGTAATCAATACGCCGAAAGAGACCTTGATTTTATTTATTTGCAACTGTTTGTTGGCTTATTTAACAGCGCCCTATACATCATAGACGGCAAGGAAATCGAAGCATACCTGGACAACATTGACGTGGCGACGACAATACTTTCACTCGCACGATATTCCGATGATTATTCTCGTAGTGCAAGGCCCTCGATGATGTTACCAAAGACGTTACAGATAATACTGATGATTGTCTGTATTAAATTTGAAGATCCAGAAATAATGCTAACAATGCCGATGCAGATGCAGATGCAGTCCATGGCGCTAATACCACATTCAACTTGGAGTTCGCAGCACGTTCATCACAAATTAAAGCAAAAGGTCAATTTAGTTGTGCAATTCCACTGTCGCATAATTTCATATTTCGCGGCAGTTTTGAAAAGTTATTTTTGGGCTAAACACACAGTTGTGCTGAAATGACGCGGTAGGGGCGATAAGGCAATTTGCACTCTGAAGGCTCATATGGCGGAGAAACCGTAACGGTGTATGGACGATTTGCACTGACAAAAGAGTCTTTGTGAATGCCCACGCTGACTCCATCAGCAGCAGAGGGGGTGAACAGACCAATTTGCCTGAGATTTTATTTATGAAAAATAAAGCTTCGTACGAAAATGAAATCTCAACGTCAATAACGTTAAACCAGCACCTCTAACTTTGCCTCGTAGGAAACCCTGTTGGGTTAGCTTATTATGTTACTTCGACGAAGAGTTTTGTAATTCATCGCTATGTGTATTCGTTTACGTGCTGGTCACTTTTGTTGGTCGCACCCTCTCTGCTGCTGTGGTTTTTATCCAAATATTGCATCAAGTCCGTTACGATATCTTGACCTGGGATCATGTAAATTTATTGTTATAAAACCAAACAAGATATCTTGCGCTTTTGAAAAAAAGTGTTTGAACTTAATCATATCCATGTTCCCTGAACACCAAGTATAATAAATATTTTGCAGTGTATGATTATCAACTCCGTTAAACACAACTAAAATATTACAGTTATCTCTGATCACTTTTGGAATTTGTGTTTAACGCTGTGTAACATAAATCACGTCTGTATTTTTATGTCTACCTAGAGAAAATATCCTAGCTGGATTTGATTGTTTGTCCAGCATAACATCATCGTATACTACTAAATTATTAATACTTCCATCCAGATCGTCTACAGATGGCGCTTCATCAATATCAGTTATAAAGTCAATAACGTCACTGTCTTCATTTAACGATTTTGCATTTTCATTAAAATCTTTAAGTACTTCATAGCATCGCTGATCATCTACAGATGGTGCTACTAAATATAATTTATCCCACTTCATCCATCTCATTATCAGATTAAGCAATAATTGCGGCTTCCCACTTCCAGATGGACCTATTATTATCATTCTGATAGAATTCGGTAGCGCTGGGGGATGCTTAACTGGCTCTTTTTTTCGTGTCGCCGAAAAGTCAATTATATCCATATAATAAATAATATGAATTTATATTGTGTTCGATACAGGGCAGCCACGTCCACCACTGGATTAACAACAATAATAACTAAAAATAAAAAGCGTGCACTGACAGGTAAGTGTGAAAAGTGTGGCACAAAAGATATACATTTATTTCAAGTACAGCGACGGGAGGTGATATCACCGCTTCGTTGGGAAAATTACCAGGATTGCCATGGGCGAAATATCTCGGGGAAAAACACTTACCGGGTTATAATTATTGTGGACCTGGAACTCGTTTAGATATTCGTCTTTACAATCAAGATCAACCTCGGCCTGGTGAATATCCCGTAAATGGAATCGATCAAGCATGTTACGTTCACGATATTGCTTATCGAGATAAAGATTTACAACAACGACATCTCGCCGATATAAAATTAATTCATGCCATAAACGCTGTAAAAAATAATTCGCTTTGAGAAAAATTAGCTGCTTTGTTAGTAAAAACTGGTATGAAAGGTAAAATAATGTTAGGGGCTGGGTAATTCATTATATGATTATTATAATGGAGTCCATTTATTATTCCCTAAGAGGATATTGGAAGGGCAAAGCAGCGATTAGTAAACTTGCTGAAGCTGCAAAAGTCTCACGTGCTGTTGCTGCAGCGTGGTTAGCACGACAGGCAATATGGCAAATCTATTTACGTCCACCTAAAAAAATTCAGTACGCGTATTTTTATGTCAGAGTCCCCAATGAAGTTCATCAAGCAGATATTTTGTTTTTACCGCACGATACCATTAAAACACGTGGACGTAAATCACGCACATACAAATACGCATTGACTGTCGTTGACGTTGCAAGTAGATATAAAGAAGCGGAGCCGCTATCAACAAAGACAGCAACTGAAGTTGCATCTGCGTTTGAACGAATTTATCAACGAGGATCCGGATCACAAGGTGGTCTACGATGGCCACAGTTGCTACAAGTTCATCCTGGCAAAGAATTTCTTGGTGCAATATCATCGCTGATAAAGCAACATAACGTTAAAATCAGACGAGGACACATTACAATTCATCGTGATCAGGCAATAGTTGACCGATTTAATGGAACACTCGCTGAGCGGTTATTTGGATACCAGTATGCGAAGGAAATAATTCATACAGATACAAGATCTCGTGAATGGGTTGCAAGATTACCAAATGTGATAGCTGCGTTAAATAATGAAATTACTCGTGCAACTTCTATGAAACCTACCGTTGCAATTACAAAAAAACATATACCCCATAGCGATGGTTACGGACAACGACGTGACTTTTCAAAACAACCAGTATTAGGTAATGTGACTGTAAGATATTTATATGAACCTGGTGAACTTGAAGGGGGTAAAAAAAGAGCAACTGATCCCATCTGGAGTGTGAACACACATAAAATTTCTAGCGTGGTTAGATCCACGGGTAGACCCGCTACCTACAGACTGGATTCAACTGCTCCACAACGTGGATTTGTATGTGAACAATTACAAGTAATTCCTGAGGACACACAATTATCACCGCGTTCACTTTTGTAAATTGGAACCCCTGCGTCGATTGCATTCAAGACATGTCAATGTGACATTATCACGTGTATGACCAAGATCACTATTAATTCTATACACGGTAAATTGTTTTGGATTATTACTCTAATATTTCCACAAAATGTGACAGTTGCAAATTACACAACGATTATTCTGTTGTTGATTTAGCGTCATAATAAATTCAACATTGATATCAAAATCACGATTATTTTTTTTATCGCATAG
>JAECUM010036180.1:0-32617 GCA_016617855.1 Megalonaias nervosa
GACACATTTCTTGTAGTTCTTGTATGAAATAAATGGATAAAGGGTCCGAAAAAAGAAACGCAGTCTGAACGACATGTAGCACACATCAGTAGTATATGGGGGCGATATACGGTCAATGGGAAAATACATTACAGACCTCCCCGGGCCTGTATACGGACAAGATTTATACGGACAAAATCAAAACCCTGGGGTGATATACGGACAATGAGAATTTTGTATAGGGACAATAGGAATATTACAGGTGGGCTGACGTCACGGTACTGGACATTTGCAACAATGTGACAAGTGGCTGAACTGAATACGCACGGCTACCACTCTAGGTTGGGACAAATACAATAGAGAGACAGAGACATATATAACACAACCATAGATTGATGAAGGAGACCGTTTAGAAGCCTGGATGGACGAGCATCCCGGCGACAAGATTCTAAGTTTTGCAAGTGACGGTCCCAAACATTACGGCTACGAATACCGAGACCCACAAGGAGAAGTGCACACCAAGTGTAAAGTGAAAGGATTGACTCTCAATTATCGCACCAGTCGACTGGTGAGCTTTGGCGTCTTGAAAGAAGCTTTGCAGTCTGGACAGGATGGAAATTTTAAAGTGACCACCCACGAACCGCACAAGATTGTACCTTTACCCACGCACCAAATCGTCAGCCGGCCCTTAGAAAAAGTCTATCAAATCGTGTACCAGGGTACGGCTTCCCAATCACTTCACTTTACCGTACGGTCACGCCGATATTGGTCAGCATATAAAAAGGGACAACGTCCAAGACCGATAGTTTATTGTCACTATCAAGACCAATTGAGAAAGATGAATCCTTTCACACAGCAAGTATCAAGCGTAAGATTCAAGTCCAACGAGAAACTCGAGTACGATGCTGTGCCTTGCGATGGTAGGGATGCCGTACGCTGTGACCTCAGCGATTCAGTACCACATCATGGGAAAGTGATGCTGTTCGTGTCAAACCTGACGGATGCAAACGCGATGCCATTCGTCATCGTACAGCTTTTCACTTTACTGGTTTTCATGGTGGATGCCATCATTATGAAACCATGCGGCTACCACCCTACGGATGTCATCCCAAGCTGAGCAAACTCCTGCGGATTTCACCGTACCCTCATCGAATTCAACCTCTGAAAGACGAGTATTCGTTCCCTGTGAGATTGCCTGAATACTGCGACTTTGAAAGTCGATTCCAAACCTTCCGAGGAAAATGGCCTAAATATCTGGGAGCACCTACCCCCGAAGAATTAGCTAGAGCCGGATTTATCTAATTGGGAGCAGGGGATAAAGTCAAGTGCTTCAGTTGCTGTCTGTCACTTCACGAGTGGGAACAGAAAGATTCCGCTTACCTGGAAAAAGCTCAATGGTCTCCTCACTGTCACTACCTACCTTTAGTGGGACCTAGTCATTGAAGTGGCATACCATGTCGTTTAAGAAACCAGCTTGGCTAGGAGTCAAACGTTGGACAACACCTAGACAAGTATTTAAACCCCATTTGAAAAATAATATTCAAAGACTACCAAACGAATTGCAAGGGAAGATCTGCAAGGAGATTTGGCTGCACAATCTCAATGGGTGACTGAGGAGCTTTAATGTCGAGAAATTCACAAGAGGAAATTGAGAAAAGTCAACAAATAAGTCAGATTTCTCTGGATCAAGTGTGCATTCTTCCGAATATTCCGCTTTAGGCCATTTACATTAGAAGATTTTAATGACATTCTTGACCGTTTCCTGGAATGGCAGTGGCCAGAAATTATTCACTACGTTCGTTACTTTCGCTCTAGGAGAAGTATTTGACTGACATGGTCATGGATACTTTACAAGAGAACATTCGTGGTTCGCCTGTGGAGTTGAGAGAACGCATTTACCGAGAGTTGGTCAAAATACAAGTGAAACGCAAAGAACTATTGCATCCGTTACGTCACCGATGTTGGAATCATTGGTACCTGAATGGTATAAGAGGACTGATCCGTGTCAAAGCGTTCCATTGGTCAGACATTGATGAATCGCATGAAATTCATAAAGGTTTGGATGCCACTCATTCAACTTACAAAGTGATTCTAATACACCGAATTGCAACGGACGAGTTATAGTATTACCAAAATCTTTTACACAGCGTTAACTTAGTTCAAGAGGAAACTTCTGTGCGACGTCTGGTGTGTGAGTTAGTGACTAAATATGTTTGGTACGGTACTGAAATAAAACCGATGCTGTTCAAAAAGTACACTTATTACCTTACACCAAAGAGGGTATAAAAACGGACTACCATGCCACGACCTTTATCATTCGTGATACAACCGATTCCGTGGAAGGAAATCAATGATAATATTCAAACGGTGGAGGATTACCAACACCTATTACGAGAACTGTGTCCATTGAATTGGGGTTGACGTGTGGTGTGTGTTTTAGTGACTTGCTTTCTGGGATCTCGTTTAAAGGCCGATTCCTTGTAGACTTTTTACAAACAGTACATACCACTCAAAAAAGCATGAAAGTGGTCCCTTTAAATGTACCCGAAAAGCTCATTCTGTTAAAAGCTTTGCGCTTTCATCTCGATACTTCTCGACCTCTACAGAAAGAGAAGATTCGTCAACTTTTAGGTACTGAAGATGTGTAAAATGATGTGTCTGTAGCTTGTGACTTACAACCTCACTGGAAAGACGTACGTGACTGGAAAAGTTGGGGTTTCGAAGCTTGGACAAAAGAAGTGGCACACTATGCCCAAGATTTGTCATCCTAAAAAATTAAAACGTTCAGTAAAAAAGTAACTTTCAAACCTGTCTTAGTGACAGTACCAGAAGAAGAACCCCTCCCTTCAGGACAGGACAGGACATCCCCGAAAGACCATTCCAGGAGGACCCCTGTGTGACCGTGCCAAGGAGTGTAGAGACTCTAAGAACATTACACACTGTCCCTACGATACCTCATCTTGATCACCAAAAATGTTGTACAAAGACTTGTTTATTTTCCACTATGATCGTTTTGATGTGTCTTTTTTTCATGTACATAGTCATTTGGCTTTTATGTCTTTTTGTCTTTCGTGTTGTTCACAATTAAAGATGGCAATAAACGTGTCCTGAAAAAAGAATAAAAACTCTTGTCTATCTTCGTGTCAAAAGTGACATTGATTACAGTACTATGGCTGCTTCTACTGTCTCTGCTCCCTCTTCCCCCACTTTCAAAGTCATTGACGAACACTTAGATCGAACCAGTTGGGAGGCCTTGTGTCTTCGCCATCCCTTTAACATGCTCATTGCCGGACCTAGCGGTTCAGGCAAAACCGAATTTGTCAAACGTTTGATCGAACATTGACATCATTTGATCGATAGTCCACCTCAGCGAATGGTGTGGTGTTACAAAGAGTGGCAATCGGCGTACAGCGTTCTGCGAAAAAGTCAAGGCGATTCTATCGTCTTTGTGGAAGGCATTCCTGGCGAAGACGACGGGATCGTGTCTGACCCTAGTCAAACCCATCTGGTCATCTTCGACGACATGTTAGGAGAAGACGAAGAAGAAATTAAACTGTGGTTTACGCGCAAAGGGCATCATCGTAATGTCAGTGTCATTTACATCACCCAAAATTTGTTTCAACAAAGTAAAGCCCATCGTACCATCAGTCTCAATGATCATTACGTGGTGTTGTTTAAAAGCCCTAGAGATAAATCGCAAGTGCAAGTGTTACTCAAACAGTTAGGAAGGCCTTGGCGGACTCATGCATTCGACGATGCCACTCAAACCCCACACGCTTATTTACTCGTGGATTTAAAACCCACTATACCCGATTATTTGCGATTTCGTACCCATCTGTTTCACCACTGGTGCCAAGACGGAGGGCTGTAATGTACACGTCCCCGTCGTCGACTTAACAACAACAACAACAACAAGAACAACAACAAGCAAAAAAGTCTATAAAAACCTCGGTCACTTTGGGTCTGTCTCACACAGCGTCAACATGATGTCACTTCAGTCTCATCTTCCCGTCAAATTGATTCATTCCTTGTACGGCATCAGTCGCAAAAAAAAATCCACAAATACGTGCTCGTGTCTTAGAAGCTAGTCTCAAAGAAGTCTTACGATGGCTTACGGTGACAGCATGTCAATTACTGCAAGGCATCATTCACATTCCACATCAAACCAAACTATTTTTGAGAGAAACAAAGTAGCCTTGACGCAACTAGCCGATCCTCTCATCGACACTCAAACCAAAAAGCAAATCATTTTGAAACCTGGAGGTAGCGGTTCTCTAGGAGGTATCATAATTTGTTCCCTGTTAAAATGGAATCCCAATGCTTCCAAAGTCCTACCCAAGAAAAAAAAAAACACTCCCCAACGTACCCAGAAGAAAAAGAAAAAGAGCAGCAGTGTCAAGACCAGGTCACAGCCTCAGAAAAAGAAAAAGAAAAACCCACAGAAAACAGCTTCTACCCGCAAGAGAGGTACTGCCGCCAGTACGCAACCTTACATTCGCAAACCACCATCTGCCACAACGGTGACTGCGTCTCCAGTAACCTCAGCTTCTTCCACTTCTCCATTGCTGGGAATGCCTGCCAAACCCGATTTGACACGTGTCTTTCCTAATTTGATGAAACACTGGAAACCTGCGTCTCCAAAAACGTCTCCTCCAGTGGTGACACCCTCTTCCTCTTTCGCGGCAGTGGCCGCTGCTCACAAAGTACCTGCCCCCCAAAATCAAGAAAAGATGTCATCCCCCAAAAGACATCCTTCTTCTACCCCGAAAGGAAAGAAAAGGAAAGGACTTTGTTGTTGTTGTTATAGGGTTTAACGCCATTTTTCAGCACAAGATAGGCTATACATGGCGGCCAGTATTAATGGTGGAGGAAGAACCCTGGAAAACCCGGGAAGAACCACCGACCCACGAGAAGCTACTGGCAGGCTTTCTCACGTACCCACGTTAGCCGAGCCTGGACTTGAACTCACGCAGACAGAGGTGAGATGGCAGTGATCCGTAACGATCAGCGCTTTAGACCACTCGGCCACTCGGGGCCCCAAGGAAAGGACTGCCACCTCGTTTAGTCAAACATATGGACATGTTGTCCGTCCTGTCCAAAGCATCTCCACCCATAAGAAAAAAAAACCTCATTCAAACCGCGTCCAAAGACGTCATCGGTACTGTGAGCGAATGTTGTCTGAATGTCTTGAAAGTATTGATAACTTTGACTAAACACCAGAAAAATGATTTGCCAAACATTGACAAGTTCCTCGCCAAATTGTCAAAAATACCCCTGTACCCCTGATGGGGCTTCTTACCAATGTAATAGCGAGACCTATGTTGGGTATGTTGGGAAACATTTTACCTGCCATAGCTCCAATGTAAAAGGGTCAAGAAGATAAAAAGGACCTCTGGAGTCCAAAGATCTCAGACGTGATCCTTGAAATCCGATTGAAGGACGAAAACTGACTTTAGTACCTTACAATCGATGGATGGAATACCATCGTGGTCAAGAACAACGAACCCCACATTTACCTCCCATTCCTCATTTGACCGAGATGTCTCAGTTACAACACAAATCGCAATCGTTAATGGATAGCAGCGATTTGTCAGAGACAGAAAAATTGCAACGGTACCGTCAACTGTTGCAACGGCTGCAACTCTTTCACCAGATAGCTTTTGACGAAACAGTTCTACCGAAAGATTTTAAGACCCTGATGAAGAGTTCACCACCACCACCACCATCGCCCCCAGCGGTCAAGACAGATGCAGCTCCACGGATGTCTGAGGAAGAAGAGGCACGAGAAGTCTTTCAAACAGCGTCAGCAGCTCCCATCCCTAGTAAGATTGCAGCGTCCTTGTTGACCCCTTCCCCTACACCCCAACGAGAAGAAGTTAAAGCTTGGGTTAAAAAGATGATGTACACTCCACCTGCGACAGAAGTCAAAAAGAAAGAAGGAAAACCAGAAGTAAAAAAAGAAATGACCAAAGCCATTCCAGTACCGCCACCACCACCACCACCACTACCTCTACCTTTGACTTCTACTCACATGGCACATCGGACACGTAAACCACACCCTCGTTCAATTCAGAGTACCATCAGCGAAGATTGGATCACTTATTAAAAAAATGGAGAAGGTCTTAGGCAGCATTTATTATGATCCATCCCATCCTGCAGGTTACAGAGGAGTTCAGAAATTGTATCGTGCTGCCAAAACTCGACTGAAAAGTGTCCGTTTACCTAATGTGCAACGCTGGTTACAAGAACAAGCCAATTACACCTTACACAAACCCATTCGACGAAAAATTTCCAGACGTCGCACCTCAGTGGAGGGTATCGATCATGAATGGCAAGCCGATTTAGCCGATGTCTCTCATTTGGCCACCTACAATCGTGGCTACAGATATTTGTTTTGTTCATCGACGTCTTTTGCAAACTTGTTTGGGTCGTGCCATTGACTTCCAAATCGAGCAGTGAGTTAGTGCGAGCCCTCAAACTGGTGTTGTAACAAAGCGGGCGTCACCCTCTTCGATGGCAAACCGACAAAGGCACCGAATTTCTGAACCAAACTTCCAAAAGAATTGAAGAAACGTGACATTCATTTTGTCACCACCGAGAATCCTGAAACCAAAGCCAGCATCGTGGAACGTTTTCAACGCACCTTGAAAGAACGCATGTGGAAATATTTTACGCATCAACGACGTCTTGCCACACCTAGTCCAATCGTACAACCAATCTTACCATCGGAGCATCGGACGTGCCCCCCAAGAAGTGACTCCCGACAACTAAGTGACCGTCTTCGAGCGCCCGTTTGGTACGTCCCCGACAGTGACTGTCCCCAAGAAAGGTGGAGTGTTGGCAGCAGGAGATTGGGTGCGCATTGGCAAAACCAAACGCACTTTCGACAAAGGTTACTTACCCAACTGGACCATTGAATTGTTTCGTGTCACTGAACGTGTGCGTGGCCGTTATCCTCCCGTCTGTAAATTGGAAGACATGAACGGGAAGTGTTAAAAGGAACGTTTTACTTGTCCAAGTTACAACGTGTGACCAAAAAAGAAGACGACGTGTACGAGATCGAAAGCATTCTCGATCGAAGAACCCGAAAAGTGGGAAAACGACATGTCAAAGAAGTCACAGGACGTTGGAAAGGATATCCTCCCAGATTTGACTCTTGGATCGACGCTTCGCAACTAATTGACTATAAAAAGAAGTGACCATCATGTCCTTCAACACAGCCTCAGCTAACGCAGTGACAACTCCTTTTCCCAGATTTTCTCTGCAAGATCTACAAAATCAACCCTTGTGGGTGTGGTGTGGAGAACGTGTGCCTAAAACATAAATCGTCTTTTTCTGCCAAATCTTTGTGGTGTATTGTGTTATCGGTGCTGCCATTGCCAATTTCAGTTTGCAACAAGGCGACAAACAATTGCGAACCGTTTTATTCAGCAGTTGCATCGGTTACCTACTTCCCAATCCGTCTCTGAAATATTCTTCTAACGGGAACAACAACGGGAGTCTTGCGTCCAACGTCAGTCTCCCTTCCAACAGTCCCCATAACAATCCTCTTTTGGTCACTCCTCTGACTTCCAGCGACCCCTCGGAGACTAGAACTCTGAAATTATGAACAACCAATTATACTTAACGTTACCCAGTGAAGTTGCATGGAGGTGTTTCCCAATAACACCTTATTCTGTTACACAGCCAAACTACCTCAGGCCATCCAATTGGATCACGAAACCCATTGGCAAGTGGCTTTATTGGAAATGATTCACCATACACAAATCAAAAACATCGTCGAAAATCAAAAGCACTTTTACGGTAGAAGTTCATGACGAGCAAGTTCAATAACACCTGGATGAGCGCACCACTGCAAGTGACTATGAAATCACAAGACCCCAAAACTAAACGGACCACTGATCGGTTGAAAATTCCCCCAGGCTATTATTTTAGTGGTCAACATTTGGTGAACGCCATTTCTGACAAGTTCAATATCGTGTTTGGCAAAGTCTTGGAGAAAACCAGAAAAAGTGTCACTATTGAAAACCACAAAATAGCTCGTCGCCAACTAATCAAATTTTCAGAGGACAAAGTATTGGCCATTACATTTTGTGCTGAATTGTATGACATTTTGGGTGAAGACCCCAAGTTGATAAAGATTAGAAACGAAATACCAGCCGTTACTAGTAACTCGGATTTTGCGAAGTATTTTAGATTCCCTGTAGAAATGAACCAAGGAATGAATCTAATCTTTGTTTACTCCGATGTGGCGGAGTTCAACGTGGTGGGACACAACTCCGTACGGTCACTGCGTGTCATTCCTTTCAAAGTGGATTCTGCCACAAACACTGACGAGGAAGGTGGAAACACTTATCACGTTCACCGCGAATTTGTACATCCTCACTATTTTTACCCGTCAGTAAGTCGTATTTCGACAATGTCAACATTACTATAAAAGGAGATCTGGGACAAAATATCACATTCACAAAATGGAAAGTCACAGTGAAACTCCATTTTCGAAAATCATTACTCTAACCCCTTGGCAGTCCTGTATCCTGTGTACCAAGGAGTCGCTCGACAGCAAGGACATGGTTTAAGAGATAAGCTAAAATCAGCCTTTCGTTCGGTGGCTCCCGTTTTGAAACCGATGGTGACACTAGGATTGCACGCCTTGAAAGATGCAGCGTTGACGCAAGGTAAAGAATTTCTCCAAAATGTCATCATTGACAAAATCCCAAAGAAGCTTTCTTGAGAGCAGGCAAATATGTCTTGCTTCAAACGAGTAAAGACATTTTGGGCGGTCAAGAAACTCCTATAAATGCCCTGGGCGCTGCCGAGTCAGGCATTCCTGCTTCCCTGACGCCACAGCAAGGACAAGGCAGAAGGAGACGACAAAAACACCCCTTCAGAGAACTTCACACCCCAAGAGGTAAAAAGGCTAAGAAAAGAAAAACTGTCCGAGAGATAGACGTTTTTGATTATTAAAAAAGAACACAAAGAGAAAATGATGCACCGAGAGTCTTGCGAATGTTCCAAGTCGGAACTGGATCTGTTTGCCATGCCACGCACCATGATGACGATGCAAGAATCCCAATGGGTCGAATTTCATCCCGTCTTCTCTTTGACGGATTCAGCGACTATCGAGTTTTGAAATCAAAGGACAGCCCGATGATTACATCGATCTGAATAGCGGTTACTTGTACCTGAAACTGAAAGTGATCAAAACGGACAACACCAATCAGGAAGCCGATGATAGAGTAGCTCCCGTCAACAGTTTCATGCATTCCTTGTTCAGCGAAGTGGATTTGTACTTGAATAACAAACTGGTCAGCAGTAACATGGATACACACCTCTACCGAGCGTACCTGGAAAATCTCTTGACGTACGGAAAATAGGCCAAGAACACTCATCTTGATGCTTGCGTGGTATGGAGACCTGATACCTCAGGTGAGGACACGTTAACGACACAGCCCTACAGCAGATGACAATCCTCATAATGTGGGATTTAACGACTGTCGAAAGATAATCCTACAAGGTCGTAGTTTAGAACGGATGAATCGTTTGCATTTGGACATGTGGTTGCAAGACAAGTATTTGCTCAACGGAGTGGATATTCGCCTGAGACTAAATCGGAGCAGTGTCGCTTTCCATTTGATGGCTTATGCCAACGAGTACAAAACCACCATCCAAGAAGCCAGACTTTACGTGCGTCGCATAGAAGTGTTACCTAAAGCGGGAAACGACATCAGTCACACATTGAGCAGAACGACCGCCAAGTATCAGAAACGACTCGTAGAAGTGAAAACGTGCACCATTGCTGCTGGACTCCGATCCAAGATCGAAGATCATATGTTCCAAGGACAGTTACCCAAACGTTTAATCGTTGGCATCGTCAGTAATGCAGCCCTCAACGGAGCCCACGATCAAAATCTTTGCAGTTTAAGCACTACAGAGTGTCCAAGATCGAAGTCAGTCGCGATGGCAAGACCTTGTGTACCACACCCTTCGAACCTTACTTTGCCCAGAAGAATTACTTGAGATCGTACTTGTCCCTGTTCGAAGCTACCGGGCAACTAGGAACCAACACCACTCACGGTATTTCGTACGAAGATTGTATAGGAGGTTACACTTTGTGGGCGTTTGATTTCACTCCAGACCAAGGCAGCGACGAGGGGCATTTCCACCCTATAAAGTCCGGTCAACTGCGTGTGGAACTCCAGTTTGCAGAAGCTCTCACCGAGACGGTCAACGTCATCCTGTATGTCGAATTCGATAATACCATATATATCAACCTGGGAATTTTATTACCTTTTGAACAATAGTTCGTACACTGCTTCTTGGAATCCTGTCGTGTGCGCTAAAGATGAACTGCCTCATCGGAAACCTCAAGACCATCAAGCTTATGTCATCAACACGGACGACAGTCATCTCCCAGGAACTCATTGGGTATTGTATTTTTTCTTCTCTTCCCGTTTGTGTGGATAGTAGAGTGTGTGTGTTTAATGCGTTCCGTACGTTTATGCGGATAGTATATATAGTGTGTTTTATGCGTTCGCCTAGCGTTTGTGTGGATAGTACGTATGGTGTGTTTTATGCGTTCGCCTAGCGTTTGTGTGAATAGTAGAGTGTGCGTGTTTTATGCGTTCCCGTCCGTTTGTGTGGATAGTAGAGTGTGTGTTTTATGCGTTCGCCTAGCGTTTGTGTGGATAGTAGAGTGTGTGTGTTTTATGCGTTCGCGTCCGTTTGTGTGGATAGTAGGTATGGTGTGTTTTTTCTTCTCTTCCCGTTTGTGTGGATAGTAGAGTGTGTGTTTTATGCTTTCACCTTGCGTTTGTGTGGATAGTATATGTGGTGTGTTTTATGCGTTCGCGTCCGTTTGTGTGGATAGTAAGCATGATGTGCTCTTTTTGTTCTCTTCCCGTCTGTGGTCTTTGTTAACGAAATGGTATTAACATTAAAACAAATTGCCCTTTTCAGGGCCACTTTCATATGCCTCGAAAAGATACTTATTCTTTCTTGCCTAAAATGTTTTTAGTCGATTGTATATTTTATGTGTAAGTCTCACAAACATTATTCTCTTACCTAAATTTTGTTTAGTCGGTTGTATAATTTAGGTTTGATAGATTGATGTTCATCAATCTATGGTTGTGTTATATATGTCTTTGTCCCCACCTAGAGTGGTAGCCGCCAGTATTCAGGTCAGCCACTTGCCGCAATGTTGCAAATGTCCAGCACCGTGACGTCAGCCCACCTGTTCCATTCCTATTGTCCCTATACAAAATTCTCATTGTACGTATATCACCCCAGGGTTTTGATTTTGTCCGTATAAATCTTGTCCGTATACAGGCCCGGGGGGAGGGTCTGTAATGTGTTTTCCAATTGTCCGTATATCGCCCCCATATACTACTCACATCACTTATTACAATTATTTTAGTGGGAAATTTGAAAAAATGTTACTGAGAATCAGAATTGATATAATATTTCAAGACATTTAGATATGTTATTTTTTTGTACTAACAACGGCAAGAACGTCATCATAATGTACAAGACTTGAGCAACATTGCTCAATTCATCTTGAATTAAAAACATGGTAGAAACAGCACTATTGCTCAATTTATCTTTATTTAAGAAATGGTAGAAGCACAAAAATGATCTGCGAGACCATCTGATTTTCTGAAAGTAAAACCATAACTTTCATGTGTAGAGACCTTGTTCCAAATTTTGACTTCGTGAAACGCCTTTAGAACTGCCGTGAAGGGGGTACCCTAGAAGCATTGAAACTGAGTTTAGGAGGATGAGATTTCTTATAGCTAAAGTTTCAAAATGTGGCATATTGTGTAATAATGTTGACGTACTCAGAGCTTTATAATAAAATAATGCCTTGAAACACTGAGCTACATTCAGATTGAGAATTCTTTTTTGCTTTGTTTACCACTGTCTTTGGCTGACAGGAAGTAAATTACACAAGCAATTTTAATTTCGTTACTTTAAGAACCGAATTTAATCATCGTCTAAATTTGCTTTTAGTTTTTGAATTAAGTTTTAGAAATAAAAACGTACAGTTATCTAGCATTCCTGAATTAAAAGTTACAACGAAGTCTCTTTAAACACTGCTTTACGTGTTGAGACAGAATTATATGAATTTTAACTGTTGTCGCATCTTGCATTAGGACATAAAAGCAAATTAAACAAGGTGATAAATTGGAATTTCTTTCCATTTATAACGGGATTTCATCGTCTAAACTTGCATTTACTTCGCTTATTGAAACCTAGGAATAAATAAGCAGAGTATTTATTCATCGATAATTCAAACGTACAAGAAAACCAAGCAAAAATGTGCTGCACGTGTTGATATGAAATTAAAAGTGGTGACGTTTTAGTGATTGCTGTATCTTGCCCAAAAATTCGTGCAGTTGACATTGTTCAGATTAGTGTTATTTATTACTATACTGATTTGTTTGCATTAGTGCACTCTCATTTGATTGTTTTCTGATACAGACACCTAGGATGAAATACTGTTATGATAGATACAATTAACTCGATGTCCCAAAATTTATGAAAATATCAAAAAGTGTGTGCGAGACAAAAATCACTTTGCTTTTCTTGTAGTGAACATTTTAATAAATATAAGCATTTCTCAGTGCTTTTATTTTTCGTAACTCTTGTAAGGAACATCACTCCACAAAAATATACAGTGACGGTTCAAGGGATGGCAAAAAGGCTGTTGCAGCCTTCATTAGTAGAAATTATACTACAAACGCTCGCAGACGAGATGGTGCATCAGTATTTTCAGCCGAAATCAGAACAATAGATCTTGACATGAAAAGTATCTAAACCGAACATATTTAAACTCTATCATCTTCTCCGATTCACTTCAGTCTCGACACTAAAATTGCTCTATTTGTACAACCCTCTGATTGTAAAATACCATACACTGATTTTGAACTTGGTATCAAACAATCCCTGTTTAGTAAGAATAAAGCTGTCAATAACAATATCCACTTGAGGCGAATGGTCTTCTTCATAAAAATCTCCCGTAGTCATTGCACGAATTAGAATTTGTCGTACTTATATAACCCACTTCTATATATTGTGGCGAACATCCACCCGAGTGCGTTTCTTGTAATGAACCCTATTACGTGAAACACTTTATGTTAAATTGTTTTGATCTTTAACTACACGTGATGGTCACTACAACGTTCGGTACATGGCTGTTTTGATACGGTAAATGTGTCTTGTATTTCAAATTTCTTGAAGGAAGTTAACTGTTTTGTATATCGATAGTTTTGTAAGTCTTGATACATGTTCGTATTATGTAAAGATTTTATTCATGACTCTAAACTGTAATGATCATTTATTATCAAGATATTCGATAGTCAATCTTTGCACACCTGTATACAATTTTATTTTAAGATATTAAGAGTGTGGATTGTGCAGGATCTGTAATCTATAATTGATGTTGGGTGTTTACGACCATTAACAACAACAACAACAACAACAGCAACAGCAACAGGGACAACAACAACAACAACAATAATAATAATAATAATAATAATAATAATAATAATAATAATAATACCTGTTTACTAGTTCAGGGTTATTTCCCACTGGAGGGGTTAGGTCAGGCGAGCTCTTAGAAGAATTAAGTTATTTCATATTCGATGGGTTAGGTCATATAAACATGTATTATGAAATATTAGATTGAATAGTAAGATCTGCCACGTGGGGTATATTGCGATATACAGTAGTAATAGACTTTGTATGGTGTGTATAAGGAGAGAACTGAACAATCAGATTCATTCCTATTTCGTTTTCTTTCCTATTTCAGATTCTTATATCATATGTTGAAATCAGTCTGCAAATTTGTTTACTGTTGTGTTTAGATAATTTAAGAGGAGGCATTTGCTAGGATTATTTGTTGGAATTACAAAGTGATCATTGGAATGGACATTATTCTGGGACTATTCGAAGTTATTCAAAGGAGTTTCCGACAATGCCATTATGATACGTACATTTGAGGATCTGAAATTCATTCGGAATATTTGATTCTTTTGGACCTGTGTAGAACTGTTTAGGATTAATTTGGTTTCACTTAATGATACCGTTAGTTTCTCTTACATTTTCAATTTATAACTTAAGTTATTTGTTAAGTTCTCAAAACACGTTTGTTTTTTCTTTTTTTTTTTCTTCTTTTTGTTTTCTTAGTTTATGACCACAGGGTCGTAACATAACATTATTCTAAAATATAGGATGTGTGCTACCCCATTTCCTTTGTGCATTTTAACCACTGTGTGTATTGTTTGTCATCCTGAGTTATCTTTAATTATCTAATTACTTTTTATGCACACCATTTACATCTCCTGTTGATCGGGAACGTTTATATATTTTCACCATCTCATTATGTTTTTGTACTTTTATTGCTTGTTGACAATAAACCTTATTGATACCAATAGTTTTATCATATTAACCTCTGTGGCGCTATATAGTATTATAGTTAGGTGCGCCATAAACTCCACAATCATCCAAGCAACCAAACAAATTGTTGCAGATGCTATTGAGAGTTTTGTTAATCTCTCGTCTTCCTTAAGGTTGAAAAATTATTTCAGAGCCATATAAACAAAACATTTTTATACATTTTTTCAACTGGTCATTATTTTCGCATTCACTTAAAATGCATTCATATTCATTTGTTTTTGTATTTATGGTACCTCTAATATAGTACATATATATATATATATATACTATATATATATATATATATATATATATATATATATATATATATATATATATATATATATATATATATATATATATATATTATAACAGAAACCACGAATATTATCCTGGGCAACTGAAGCGAAATGAATTATGAATTACTTGAATATCTTGGTGCTTCTACGTTTGTGTTCAGGTGTAAACTTTGTTAAGTGTTGATCGTTACCACACAATATAGTGCTATACTCAAATCAAGTCGGATACAAACTATTCACAGTTATCGAGTTGCATACTTTAGTTGCTCGTCAAAGAAATAATGTGCTACTTTTAAAATGCTGTCTTAATATACAGCACTGAAAATAAAATATTAAATAAAAGGGACCCCAAACTCTAACGCAGAGAAAACATCTGCTATTAGAACTTGGCGAAAGCCTAACAGCATTAAGGAGCTGCATCAGTTTTTGGGGTTCGCGGGTTACTATCGCCGCTTTGTCGAGAATGTTTTGCAGATAGCACAACTATTAAACGCTCCATTAGAGGGTCATGGAACGACCAAGGCATCTCGAAAGAATAAGTCCAAACTGAAACAAGTAGCTCCTTGGACTTGGGGAGCTGCCCAAGAAACCGCCGTCGCGACCCTTATAGACAAGTTGACCTGTACCCCGATCTTAGCATTTGCCGACTATGCTAAACCATTTATCGTGCATACTGATGCTAGCAGCTCTGGTTTACGCGCAGTCCTATATCGAGAGCAAGATGGTGTAAAAAGGATCAGTCTTGATAGCCTCCTCAGATATAAAGTGACCCAGATAAACGACTGAAGACATGAGCAACTCACATTTAGAGGATTTCAGCTTAAGGCCATGCGGTTACTCTTTTTATATGCTGCGCTCCTCTACCATAGCCACGCCATCGGTTGTTGGTACCTCGATTTATGTTTCCCCGATTTCCTTGGTAGTTGTACCGGCTACTACTACTGTAATGGCCTGGTTTATTGTTGTCATTTCGGCCATGTTTGTTGTTACTCTGCCCTCTGTTAATTTCTGTCAGTTCACTGAGGAGCAACGACTGTTCATGCAGCTGATTAGTAAGATCGTTCATTTGAGATCCTAATTTCTTCTAGTACTTGGATCCTCTAGTTGAACTCTCTCTGGTTCGCGTCTTTCGTGTTCGCCGTCTACAATAGGCTGGTGGATTACTTTAGTTGGAATTGGGCCAACGTCCTTCTTTCAGTTCAGCTGCTTGTCGACCATCCTAATCTCTCGCAATAACTCATCATAGTTAGAGATGTTGTCGAACTTGTAGCGAGTGTGGCTCTTCAGGAGGTCTCTCCTCAGTGAAAACCAAAATTTCTGTCTGAGGCGGCCGTCCTTATCCTCTTCTCTGATGTGGTCCGCTTCGATCGGAGTTTGTAGAAGTGTCTCCAGTCTACAAACGAGGGTAAACACCGATTACCCTTCTCTTTGGAAAGAGTTGAAAAATTCTTGCATGATCAAGCCTTGAGTTGACACATCTCCAAAGGCAGTATCTAAGCGTCTCAATATAGCTTCACTGGATGCTTTCTCGAATAATGCTATGACGGTATGTATCGCCCTGCCTTACAGAGACCGTCCGAGCGCCTTAATCATAACAGCTGAAGGATATTCAGGTAGGAAACATTTTACCTCGAATCTCCATTCGTATGTGACGTCACCTTTCTGTATTGGCTCGACCCCTGAAAAGAATGGAATCTTGGGTACTACGGAGGAAGTGGATGGGGTGGGAGTAGCACTGAGAGCGGAACAAGTACCCTGGAAATCGTCTAATAGTGCTGAATCACCTATACTAACCTTGGGCTTGGTATCTACACTCAGTATAACGAGCTGCCTGAGCAATCCTCACCCGATACCTGCAACAGGAGTGCTTTGCAACAAAGGGCTGGATGGGGGGGGGGGGGGTATAACGGGTTTGTCTGGGGTTACGGATATGTTTGATTTGGGTACAACGGATTTAGGTGGGGCTCCAATCATTTAATGATTTGTTGTATTCATTGTACAACAGCGATTTGTCGTACGACCACAACTTATGGAGAAAAAAATCACCTACTATTTAAGATTCTGAAAAAAAAAAAATAATGGAGTATTTTTGTCAAGATTAATACCAATATTACTGCAAAATGACTTAATTTAGGTACACGAATATACCAAAATTTCTAAAGTGCTTGCTTGTGAAAGTTCTGCACTCCTGAAAGTTCTAGAACGCCTCAAGAATATTAGACATAAGCTTTCACATCAAATAAACATATAATGGTGTATAACACTAAACATAAAAATGAATACAAAGACTTCGATTACATAATAAATACTATCGATGTCATTGGAATGTTCATTAAATTAATGCAGAATTATTTTTAGTAACAAACAAGTCTTTGAAATTGCTAAAGGCAATATATCAATATAAATTTAAAAATGACAGCAACCCATAACCTGGATTTGACTCTGTGATTTCTGTGCCGCACGTGATATGCGGGTCAAACCGTGCTGCTAGTTCGAAAAAAATGAACTGTAACTGTACCGAGTAGCGAAATTAATGAGTTAAAACAAAATGACTAAATGTACTAAATGAATCAAGAATAAATGAAAAATTAAACTTACAGTGTCAAGAATCCTTTCTTCTGAAAATATTTAATCTTAACACAGAACACATAACACTAAACAAATTTTTACGAGTTCTATAGACACAATTGTTCATGCCTATTAACTGCAAAGATGATGACGTCCTCACGAGAAACACTATGAAAGAAAAATGTCTGCGCACTTCCTTTTTCTGTTCCGGTTGGAAAAAACACTAAATCAGGAGAAGCGTTAACTTCCACCTCTTAACTTGCACTCTGCAGTCTGCATTGGTGGCGGTACTTGGGTTTGTTTTAATTGTGGTTTAATTGTTTATCCGCTATCATCCGTCCTTTCGTGACTGCACGGTGGGCGCCATTGTGAGCCGGACGTTGTACAGAAGAAACGAGCACAACACCCTCGGCCGTGGGGTTTATTTAGCGTCAACTATATAAGACAAAAGAAAAACAGACAAAACCTACAACGAAACAGAACAAATACTTAATATACGATACTAAAACAGTACAGAACAAATACAATAAACAACCCGCACGCCGGTATTTCAATATATAGCAACACGATAATATAAGAACGACAACTTACCAGACACGAAGACCCTAAACATCCAGATACCACAATTATCGCGAATTGCATTCGTCATAATAGGCGTAGACATAACGAAAAATGTGTCGTTAGTCCAGAGACGATACCACGAGCGCCTAGGGCATTATTAAGAGCATGGCGGTCGACGTTATCGTCCCCTTCATGTGCCTCGTGCACTGATCGATCACTCACTCACTCACTCACTCACTCACTCACGCGCTCACTCATGACAAACATGCACCTGGGTCACATACATGTTTTATTTTGAAGAAGTGGTTAGTTCTTTAACAAGTCTTTTCCCTAAATTGTTCACTGCCGTTTTCTTAACATCTCCCGTAATTACATCAATTTGCATGAAAAATGATCAAGGTACAAGCATAGATTTAGGTCCAATCTTATGCAATACCAATCCTAAAATTAGGAGATTAATAATATTGTGAGTATGTGTAAAACAATGCTGTGGTGTTTTGCCATTTCATACCTACAAAACTGATGAGGCTTTAAATAAATGTATAACCAACGTTAACACTAACACACTCTACACGGAGCAATACGTACAGACTCGTACTTATCTACTCATTAGGATGCTGTTACAAATCACGAAATTTATTTTCTCTCGGTTTCTGAAAAGCAGCATCAAGATGTGGAGAATTAAAAGTGTTAAAGCATTTGGTACCAATCTTTCAGTTGTCTTTTCTGTATTCTTGTTCAAATTTATACTTTTCCTGTAATTGTTCTACGAAATATCATCGCGTACTTTTATTTCATCAAAACCATTATGATCACACAATTGGACCAGAAAATCGCTTCATGTCAATACAATGCAAGTGGCTCTTGCACCATCAATGATTATTGCTTATTGTTCCAATTAAATGTAAGTAAGTATCTGTAGCACATTTTAGTTCTGTTACCTGGCTTTATTAAATAAGAGCAAGTGTGTAATCTGGGATGGTTTAAATTAATTATGAAATATATTCTTCTCTTATAGATAATATGCATTTAATTCATTTATAATTCACAATTCGATTATATTTAAATCAATTGTGTGAGCATCATGCTTTTACCTGTAATCCAATTTCATATTTCAGTGTAACATTATTTAAACATTTTAGAGAAGACATGGTTCGTCATTTTATTAGTATACCTTGACAACCAATGACCTATTAGGCATAATACGTATTCACCCTTTGTTGATGGACCATAGGTAAAACAATTAATTTTCGCTCATTATTGAGTTGTTCTTTCAGGATTTAAAATATGCAATAACCCATATATCAGCAAATTACCAACCATCTGATAAGCAATGTGCTTGCTAGTATAACGGTACCGTCTGGATACTCTGGACATGGAACATTAAATTCAAAATTAACAAAACATACACATATTAGTGTAGCCATTCACACACTCAAAGCATGGATATTTATGTCCATCGCCTTGTTTATTTTCTTTATATATTTCTATATCTTCCTTATCGATTAAAGATTTAGAATTTATCATTTAAAATAAGAATCTTTCTTCTTTTTCAATTTTTAAATCTATCGTTTCCCGTAGCAAAGCTGTGTTCTAAACCACAAAATCTTTTATCTGTTTGTATGATTAGTCAATACCACCATCATATACGGCGATATTATCAATGTCTAACTCACAAATTATTTCTATCTTTCTTGATTGTTCTATCGCCGCATGCGATATGTTGTGGAAATCTTGAATGTTAACAGCTTTTGACACTTTCATATTACGTCAAAGTCATCATGCTATTTCTAATCATGGTGCCATTCAAATAGTTTGGTTCCTGCTGTCCACTATTTGTTTGATAATTTCATTTAAATCATTTTTATTGTAATTCAAATTAAAGTGTTTGTAAATGCCTTGTCATTGAATTTAATAATACAGGTTGCACATGCATTCATTCTTTTCTTATATGTTTATCGTTTTCTTTAATTTCATTATTTACGTGATTTTATATTAGTTTAAGTTAAGATTTATCGGGCTATCGTCTATCGGAGACCTGTCTATATGTTTTCTTTCCATGTCACGCAATAATCATCCATTTCAAAGTGAATCATTTGTTCAGTAGCTAGCAAATACTACCGTACATTGGGTATGTATAATGCTCATTCTCTTACAGTATGCAAAGTATGTAGACACGCTTTGTGAATTTGATGTCAACAATCTGATTTGGTACCTCTTGAATGTTTCTAACTCCTTCGATACCACTATGTTCAATAGAAGATTATTTTGTTGCCAAGTTGTTCTTGCTGTTTTATATTTCTTCTAGAATGTCTATTTCTGAAGTCTTACGCAGATGATTATCAGCACGTTTATGTACAAACTGTCTAGTAGCTACATCAGTTGATGTTACTGGACAATCCAAATTTGTGATGCGGTTGTTATTTAAGTTAAAGGCTTTTTTTCTCTAAGTCATTTAGTGTTATATACCCCCGTTTTCTCTATGACTTTAAAACTAAGATCACTAGAATCTTTTCAAGATATCTATCGTATTTTAAAGACGCATAACATATGCTCCAGGCATCAGTAAAATTTTGTTACTTTTACTTGCTGATCTATAATCTGCGTCTGGTACTTTTGTGATTGATTTTAATGACAATTAGAGTTGCATGAAAAGGAATAGCCATCACAAACATTTAAACATATAGGGACTTTTGCAAACTAAAAGAATTGCAATGAAAATAATTTTTGGTGTTATTAATCTCATGGTGGAAACTGTACGTATGTTTCAGAAATCGCAAATGTCTGCGTAGATTTCAGGCTGTTTAATTCTAACAATTTAAGTTGTAAATGGTTACGTACACTAAGCAAATATTGCCCGAATGCCTGGAACGTCAGGGGTATGTTTCAAGCACTCGATACCAGCACTTATTAATTGTCCTTATTTGCTGGTATTCTATTCTGTTGTGTTCAGAAACATATTACATCTGTAGGAACCTTCATGCATTAAAGCATTTCTTGCTTCATCGTTTGGCTTATACCGTGCATCTTGATGTATGATTTTCAAAAAACTGGATATTTGTAATATCCAAGAATGCAATCTATTCTCTGCAGCTAATCGGATTGTTTACCATCACTGCTATCAAAATGGATTTCCTTATCAAATGGTCCTTTTATGGTAATATAGTTTTGCATTTGCATAGCAGAAATTTACACAGCCGAGAGTTCAACCTTTTCTCTTCAATTTGCATTTTTTATTGGAACAATCATATATTCCTCTTTGCTGTAAACTGCTCTAAAATAACATTATCTTTTAATCAATGTTTCCTATTATCAGCTCGTCAGTATCTTAACCTTTTGTTTTCTATATTTCCTTTGTGTTTCAGTTTTCATTTATTTGTATGTGTTTCGCTCGGTAAATAGCAATTACATTAGCTAACTGATTAAACGCAGCGGTCGTTAAATCACAATCATTTAAATTATCAACCCCTATGTAATGGCGTTAGGTGCTTCAAGCCACTTAAAGCCAGAGCGATGATCGTCCTGTTCCTGCTTTTCCCACTTATAAACCATTCTGTGACGCGCATGGTGGCCATATTGACCTTACCCGGTCGAAAATTGTTAACGTTTCACTTGATCTCTTTCTAACGCCTCCAAACGTTCAATATCTTTAACGAACACCATTTTTAATTTCGTTGATATTTAGTAATCTGTACCGAACACCACTGTCTGTGTGCAATACAACAGGTGATTTCGTTGGTATTTTCTCTCTCATTTATATCAAGAATAAGAAAGCAGATTCAGTTAACGATTTGAAACGGATATATCATGACTTCTGGGTAATTTATCAGCGCTGTATTTAAATTGAAATATTATCTTCTTTTTTTTTTTTTTTTTAAAGAAACTCTTTTAAATGTATCTACCCTAAGGTCCAATTATATTCATTTTTTGTCTAGCTTGCTCTATTAAATTATTGTGTCTGTTGCGATTCGATGCGTTATCAAGTACTCAATATTAACATGTCACAATGAACTGGAAGAAACAACGTTATGAATCCTTTACATTCGTGCTAGTTGCACAATAAAGATAGTAAATTTTATCATTATCTCACTGGTCATTTATTTGTGTGAAATATTACATTTCCGATTTGGATGGCTCGTTTGGTACAGTAAGAAAAATAAATGGTTGTTTTTGAAGAATTGTGTGAGGTATAACCAATGGTGCTCTATGCTTACATCAGCACGATGCCTTTGACAACATTACTAACTATCCAATAGTGCATTATGTTTGAACTACTCAAACGTGTATCAGTCGTTTTATCCTGTGATGATTTACTTTTTTCGTTGCTTTTCGTGTTTCAAATTCTTGTGAACGTATCCCATTTATACTACCAAGTCCAACTATTAGTGATATTGTCTTTTCTGGAGTTTTTTTCTGTGATGATTTTTCGGTCTTCAAAATCTGCTCTTCTTTGCCTTTTTTGTCTTCGCTTACGTAGATTTGAATTTGTCTCGTCTTGAAGTCGCTAGTAATAAAGTATAAACAGTCAAACCATCACTGAAACTGAAATTGTAAAATATACTGATGGGCAATGTTTAAAATGTGAAAGAAAGAAAGACATAAAAGAGATTAATGTAACTTGTACGTATTGCAAATCCTGTATTAAGAGGTAAACGAATGACAAAATAGAACAAAACATGAACTACTTTACACATTGGACCCAATGAAACATGGAGCACTGGAAGGACGGTTGCTGAAAATGCTATAAAAGGTATAAAGAAAAAAGATTCGAAGAAGGAAGAAAATGTGTAAATTTAATCAAGGAAAGCGAGAATTATACAGGTAATGAAACAAAATAATTAGAACTCACATACAGTATTAACAGTACTATGTGTTGCATCTGTTGATCTCTACAGTAGAATACTAAAGTTGACAAAATGTTAATTTTTGGTTATAATGATTTATATATAGATCATGCAATTGATTGTGCCAGGTTTCCTTTCTTGGACCCAAAAGAAAAGACAAAAGTGTTCACTACTCATGGACAATAGAGAAAGGTCAGTAAAGGGATAAATAAATTTAAAAAATAACATTGAAAAGAGAGATTCGATAAGAGAAGGGAAGGTAAGATTTTAAAACTGCAAACTTTATCCTTGATGGGATTTTGAATATCAGTTTTCAGTCTGTTATCGATTTTTTTTTCACTAATGACTTTACTACCTAACAAACATACATTTCATAACACTAATTGTTACCATTGCTGTCAAACGTACAAATGTATCGATAACAAAGCATACAGTTCACATTTATTTAGTATTATGTTCAGTGTTTTATTTTTCTTTGTTTACGTATTCAAATTTATATGTTGGAATGTTATCAAGCTAGAATACTGATACAGGTAATTCAATCATAACTTTTAGAAACTAAGCAAAGTATCTAATACAATTTCAACATATGATGCAAAGTTTCAATTATATAATTCATTCGGATAATTAGTGGGTATAAAAGTTCTAATAAAATATGTTACTGCAAAGATCATAACATTTGACAATGACATATATATTTCAACCGAACTTACGTTGGCCAAAGTTTAATAGATTGTGCTTTATTGTTTTCTTTTACATTGTTCCAACTGATTGTCAACTAAAGTTGTAACAGTTCTATGAGCAGATTCCATTTCCAATAATAAGTTCCAGTTCTTTAAATCTTTCAATATCCGTTGAATTAATGTTACAGCTATTTGCAGTTTCCGTTAAACATAATTGACAAATGACCGTGCACTATCTTTTTCTCCACCAGAACTTCCAATTACACCTCTGCAAACACTTAAATCGTATTTGCTACCAGCATTTGTTACTAATTCTAAAGTTATTTGGCCTGTTGTTTGCATAAATATCTATCAGAGGTGTACCGCCAACATGAAAATATAAAATGTTACAAACCCATTTCGAAAAGTAAATTAGACTCACTCCCGCCACGATTCGCATCAATATAAATGATAGCATGTTTTGTTTTGTAAATCATGTGCAGGCGTAATTAAAATATTGTCGAGATTTCCTTCTTCTCTTCTCTTATTCCTTTTTTGAATCTATTAACGAAATGGCAAAGCCGAAAAACAGCTGATTGACTCAATGATGATTACCACGCACGTATTGATAGGAGTATTCAACATCAATCCAAAGCTACTGGATGGCTTTTTAAGCTGCTTGATTGGACAATTCTAGACATTTGGTCTTGCTGTATCACTCGGCAATGCATAAAATTGCCACGTATATCACAGAGTCACCTACATGTTGAATTTTGATATATTGCGGAAATACAATCATGTTGTTTTCATTTGAATCAAATTCGTGGCGACCTAAAATTAATTTCGTAACAACTGTTCAAAAGTTTAAACAAATATTGTCTTAGATGTTCCATGTTGAACGTCTTCACATAAACTGTAGAAAACAAAAGTGTCGACATTCTGATTTAATCTTAGTCTCTCAGTCTAATACTGCACTGTAAGAAGGACTTATTTCCAGTCTATTTCTTAATCAGCAGCGATCGTCTTTTTGCTTAAATCAGTTGATTTTCTTCTCTAAACTTTCATTTTCATTTAATTCCTTTTAATCTCCAGAATCAGTATCCAGTGCCTCAAATTTATGTTGATCAATATAAGTTTTACTAAATCAGGAATTACGAAGAATCCTTCGAAGCTGTGTTTCTTCTTCTATTTTATAAACCATATTAAATAGTTTCCTTTCTACAAATATAAGATGGTCTCTGAAGAAAAAGATATCGTGTTTTGTACAACAGAAGGAATATATTTCTTATACAGAGACAATCATTGTTTATTATCATTAAAAACGTCGTCGACTAATAATACGTAACCATGTATTGAAAACATTCACTGAGGACGATGGCTCTAAATAATAAATATAGGAAATGCAATATCAAGTTATCATTACTGCATGTGTTTTATTCAAGCGATGTAAGCAGATTATAATGCATTATAACTATTGTTATGTGTTTGCAATAAGGTGAATTTCACGATCAATCTTGTCATGAATTGATGAAAGGCAATGTGCTACCCCTATGAAATCTTTTGAATACAAGGCGAGAAAACGAGATTAAAAGACAAAATAAAATAAAATAAAAGCAAAACACAAAAACACCCCTATAGAAACAAAACAAAACAACCCTCCCCAACAAAACAATCCTCCCACCCCCACCCCCAGCGATGAAACAACCGCAAGATAACTATTACAGAAAGTAAACAAAAATAAAAGAAAACATTATGGCACAAACACATTCACATATGTGATCAAGGTGAATAATTAAGGCCACTGTAACTAAAAGAAGATACATTTTTTCTGCAAAATTACCCCAGTTATCCAGCACAAAGATTTATTAAGCCATTCGCTTTGTTTTATCTTTGAGCAAGGAAGAATATTATTAGTTTTGGGGTCAAAAGGTTACGGATTCAGGTCACTGTGACTAAAAGAAGAAGATGCTTTCCGCATAATGCCCATAGTTTTGTATCTCAGAATGTGACCCCACTTCTGATGGCTTGTGGGTTTGAGTTCATAATGTTAATGGTTAAAATCACAGTGATTAGAAAAGAAAAATAATGTGTGTACAAATTTTTCATTATCAAACAGGTACTGAGCACAAGTTTTGCGGATGACTTAAACGATAAAAATGAAGTCTATTGATATTGGGGTCAAAAGGCCAAGGATTAATGTTACTGTGTGATAAAATGATACTTTGCATAAGAACTTTAGTTTTAGATCACTTACCTTAACACAGTTTGTGGAGGGTATGCACTTAATGTAAAAGACTTTGTTTAATTTAGGTAGCAAGGGTTCAAGTTCAAAATCATGGCGGCTTAAAGAAAAATTGGTTTTACGAAAAATATTATGTTTTAGAGTATATTCCCTTACCAAACTTTGTGGACGGCTTGCGCATAGGGTAATACCAAATGCGATTGATTCTGAGGCTTAAAGGTCAGATATTACGGTCATAATAAGTCTAAAACAAATAATGACTCAAAATATTAATTTTAGATCAAGTCTCCATAGCTTGACAAAAGGTCGTTGGTCAGTAATTTCCATAGTCAACCATAATAGTTCCTACTATTACCCACCTGGCGTGTGTATAATGCGCAGTAAATGTAACTCATATTTGCATATGTTTTGTTCGATTCCGTTTAGTTGGAATGTCACCATTTTGCATGCGTGAAATCATTTTGTTTTCAAAGAAATTACAGATTAAAATATATAGCTTCAGTGCCACTGAAAGTTGGACAACACTTCAAGGAATAAAGAAAAATATCTCCACGTGACTTAAAGATGGTTTCTACTTGTGTTTCTTCACTACAGCTCGAAACTATATTCAATTATGGATTGACTGTCTGTGTTGTTTGGATTTAACGAAGTATGAACAGAAACATGCTATGCAATTTGTATGATCTACGAAGCGGATCATACAAACGTTTCCTGAGCGTTTTTTTTTAAAATAATTAAATTCAGCAGCATAAATACATTAATAAACTCATAGTTTAATAACATTATTTAGTCAATCAGAGAAAAGCTCTCCTGCTGACGTCACAGTTGGTAGCTGTAACATGCTAACACATGTTTTATGTAAGTCTATTTTGTTTAATTATTATCGTTCCCTATGAATTGGAATAAACAAGTAATGAGTGAAGAAGTGGATATAAATCCCGATGACCTGACATTTTTGGGACTTTTTTTTCGCAAAATGGAATGGAGGGGCGGAAATTTGTATTTTCCACATGATTCGTACGTGACAACAATACGCTATTGCCGGGGACTACCTCCCTTATAATTCGACAGGAGAAATCTGTCGAATTATAAGGGGTGAAAGAGAGTCACTAATCTGCCATGTCTGAGTTGACGAACAGTCCATATTGTAGCTTCTTATTCAATTTTCATTGCTGTGACCGCTTATGTAAATTAAGTGACCAAGTTCAAATCCGGCATCACTCATTACGTGAATACTTCTTGTTCCTAGACAGCATGCTGTATATGACTCAAGATGCGTAAGCAAACGATGTTTTTTTTTTTATTTAAAGTGTATTTTACTTGTAGCATTAGCAAGGATACATCATTTGGTTGAAAAAAAGTCCAGTATTTGGTTCATAATTAAAATCTTACGTAAGAAGTCTGAATTTGTGTGATTATAGATTCTAAATATAGTCCTCAAGGAGTATATACAGAAACGTAGTGCATGTGGGCGTGGCTTAAAAATGGGTTCATATAAGTAGGAAACCAACAAATTCAAAAGGGCCTGGTCAATCAGATTGCTAGAAATTGCTAATTTTTAGTATTTGGACGTTTCTACTTATATCTCCAAGTAAAACATATCAGCTGTTACTGTAACGCTCCTTTCCCCTTTGCGAGCCTCAAACATTCATGTTAAGTAAGTAAGATAAAACTGAATAAAAATATTTGGTTATATAACTATTTTTTATATACTTGAGAAAAAAGTTACGGGGTTAAACGTTTGTGTTTGAAGCATTAACCATTTGTATATATGTCTGAAAGAATTTATCAGTAAGGTTTTGAAAATAATTACTTTAGTTTTAATTGAAAGAAACCGGAAATATACTTTGACAGAATTTCATTTTTCTCTTCACCATTAATAGCTACGCCTAGTTGCTACTCTTAAAAGGGCCCGGCGGGCCGAGTGGTCTAAGTCACTCGCCGTTACAGATCATTGACATCTCACATCTGTCCGCGTGGGTTCGAGTTTCGATTCAATCAACTTGGGTATGTGAGAAAACTTGCCAGTAGCTTCCAGTCAGTTGGTTGATCTTCCCAGGATCTTCTTGGGTTGTTCCTCGACCGAATATAGTGGCTACCATGTATAGTTTATCATGTGCTGAAAAATGGCGTTAAATCCAAACAAACATAGCTACTCTGTTCACTATTATAAATTCGTACGGCAGTCTAATTTAATTTACTGCTGTATTTAAACAATAAAATAAACGTGTGGTAAAACTTATTGAGAGCTGTAAGATGACATTATTTCTAGACAGATAGCTAGAAGAAGGAAATATGGTCGAAATGTTATATAAGGGATATTATTTGTTTGCACATATGCCACAAGAAGAGTAAGACAAATAGGTGATGAAATTAATTTTGAGAAGACCGGATATAAAACACCATATTTTGAGGAATGAGTAAGTTCTTTTTTTATTTTGTGTATTACAGCAAAACAAAGCAGGTTGGTTATTTGGTGTTGAGGAAATGGAAAAAAGTGCTTTTCCCAAAGTCACACCACGGTAGCCGATCCTGTTCGAATGGCAGGATTGGAACCCGCACACTTTCGGTAGCGAGTCTAGCACACTAACCATTCAGCTTCGAAGGCCTAATATAGAACACAATTGATTATTTGATTATATTGATTAGAAGGACTAAAATATTACACAATTGATTAAATTGATTGGAAGGCCTAAAATACAATACAAATGACTAACTTGATTTATCGCTGGTTACAATATATATATATATAGTATATATATATATATATATATGTATATATATATATATATATATATATATATATATATATATATATATATATATATATATATATATATATATATATATATATCTTTCTGTACCTACTTGAACACTCTGAAGAATGAATGTCTACGCCGTTGCGATATTCATTGCTCCAAGAAAATAATACGTGACAGTAGAATCGGGACATCGTCAATTGGATAAAACATTTCTAGTAACGTATGGAATTTGCCATTTTATGTGAATGCTAGTACGTTATATAATTTCATTCACATAAAGTTGTCTCCTGTGCTGGTAGTCTATTGACCTTAAAAGATATAGAAAATAAGCTACACATAATTTGTTATTTACGTGGGTATAAAGTTTCGTGATTTTACATAAAATGTCCTGGCTGCCGTTTTTGAATTTCCGGTATTCGGGAAAGGGCTTTTGTAATTTCAACAGGAGGACAACTGATATTATGGTTATTTAAATCAATAAAATAATAAAGACCCCTCCCGTAACAACTGATAACCCATACGAACCAGCAAATTTTCTTATTGCTTAGTAAATTATTATCAGCGGTGATATTGGGAATAATTTCATTTCTTGTGAAAAATGGGCATTAGTACAAGTATGTCACCGTATGACTTTCCTTTTGTAACATTTCAAGCTAAGGATATGTCGAATTGACTGAAAAATTGTATGGATCAATACCATCGTAAAGAGCAAATAATTGATGGAGAGGAAACCATCCCTTGTTTGTTCATACTGCAGCAATATCCGATAATTAAATGTATGCCTAACCATTTTTTGGCTTATTAACTTATTTTCTGACAAATTCGAAGTAAATAATATTGTTTTCTTGGTCACCTTCATATTTTCCACAAAAAGAAATAATAACAAATTCTGTTTACGCGATGTTTGTTGCACAAATATTTTCAGTGTTTTCTATCATAGTTTAAAACTAGTTCAGATACGTCAGTTGTCCAGATGTGAAGCCTGCTAATTTCAGTTCCTTGTATTGTTGCAATGAGCCATCTACGTTGTCTTTATCTCATAAACGTGCATTGTTTGTGACATAACAAATCGCGCTAATAATACAGTATCGCATTTTTCATCAACTTGCGTTTATGATGATCTTTACTCAGTATTAAAAGTTATAAAAAATAAAACGTAATTGCACTTCATGTACAAAAATATTCCAAGCATAATTGTTTGTGAATGGAACGTTTCAGTACGACTTCTATCAGATGGGAAATTGAATACATAACATTTAAAAATTTTATTGTACGAGTTTGGCAACAGCTACATACTTAAAAAGCTTTCATTGCTTTTAGAGGAATTATTAGCACATGTTCTCTCACGAAAAAGACGAAAGGAAATTGACACGTTGGCAAGACATGTGCAAAACATTCAGCTCTGTGGATAACCAAGAATGTGGTTTTGTTGCGTTACATGTATGATAATTGGATTAAACGAAAACATTTTAACTGACGGTACTAGAAAGCAAAAAGTGGTGTTTCCGTTATCAATTCTGGATAGACGCAGTGTGTATTAAAATTTCCGTATTTTCTGACAGATTAGAACTAAATCGTGCTCAGGCCTCCACCGATGTTGGTAGGATGGCAGCATTTAGGTAGGTGAGCATATATTTTTACGAGAAGTTATGGAAATATGCCTTGGCTCTCACCTCTGCCTGCGTGGGTTCGAGTCTCGGGTTCAGCCAATGTGGGTATGTGAGAAAGCGTGCCAGTAGCTTCTCGTGGGTCGGTGGTTCTTTCCGGGGTTTTCCCGGGTTCTTCCTCCACCATTGATACTGGCCGCCATGTATAGCCTATCTTGTGTTGAAAAATGGCGTTAAACCCTGCAACAACAACAACAATGCCGTAAATCATAGAGAAAAAGAGTTATAAGAAATGAATATGTTCTCCTAACATGGATATGAACAAATTAATTTTGACTACTTTTCTACGGGATTCTTGAAACATCTTCATATTTACGACTTCTTAAATTAGAAGATCTATGGCTATAAGACAGCATTTTAAACATATTGTTTAAACTTTTGTGATTAACTAAATGTAGTCTAGATAATATATTTTCCATCATTATTATATTAATTATTATAATAAAATAAGGATCATATAATAGCTTGCAGCATTACTTCTATTTTGTTTCACAACTGAAAAAATAAACTTATCGATTTGGAAGCACATGTTCCATTTCAATACACAGATTAGTCTGTACAGAACAAGTGCAGAATAGTTGGGTGTTGCAAACTAGAAAGCACAGACAGGAAATGGAAGCAGGATAGTCTCAGCGACGTTACTTAATTTGAGTCTGTTGAATTTTTCAGTGTTTCAACTTCCGGTCCCTGCTGAAATGGACAAAACCTATTTAAGTAAAAAATCATTAACGACATGGACATAAAGTGTTATTTACAGAATAACTCTGCATGGGATGTGAAATGCGGTTTACAACTAATGTATATTTTGGTGTTTCTTCGTCAATACGTATCAGGTAAATTGAATAATATTTAGCAGGGATGAGCTAAGTGACACATCCGTTTAGTCGTGTTGTCCCTAACACTGGCGACATTTTATGTGTAAGTATCTCCAAAGTTGCGTTTGGTATCATTAATATTAGGTCTGTAAATATTGTACTTCTATCATTTACCTTAATATTGTATTAAAAAAAATAAACAAACACAAACAAACAAACAAACAATCGAAAACAAAACCAAACATAAAAAAAAGAAAAAAAAAAAAAAAAAGAAAAAGAAAAACAAACAAACAAAAGAATACCTCCCCCCAACAAATTACCTCTGTTTACAAAGGTCCCTGAACTTGGAAAATGCCTGAAATATTTGCTTGATCATTTGTTAATTCGGTTAGGATATACATTAGTCTCTTAAAGATAGAAGAGCTAAACAATATGGTAAAATCAATAACGAGCTTTATTAGAAAAAAAGGCATTGTGATTTAAAAACCATTAGCATCTTCATTCTCTAATTATGAAATATTGGTCAAGTGAAAGCGGTTCAGACAATTATATTTTTGCACTCTAAAAGTATGGAGAGCTATGGATACAGACATGCAGATATAAAAACAAACAAATATTATGATTATTGCTTAAAAAATAATTAGAAAACGTATAAAAAGAGCAGCAACAAAGTAAACTTGATCAACACCACAGAATTTTTGTCTCAAAATTTTCACGGGGTTTGCCTTATTTGGAGCATCTTGACTGATTGAATACAAGACAAAGGAATTAAATTTAGCACCAAGGTGACGACATTCAACCTCCATATTATCTTTTTTTGTCAATATCTTTTTATGACATCAAATGATAATGGATAGGTTAAAATTAAGCTTAATCCATCTTCATCGTATTATTTATATGCAGTTGAAGAATGTATATTACTAATGTTAACTAATGTCTAAGTATATATGTCACCAGTAGTAAATAAATCAGGTAATTTTTTTTTGTTGTCGAGAATAACTAAATAATTGTAACTTTCTGTTGAGATCTGTAACTTCACCGATTCAAACCTAATTATTAGTGTCAACTACGAGAACGTGCCTATAATACTGTATCATGAAATAATTTTCTTTGAATATATTTTGTCTTTTATCTCAAGTAAAACAATATAATCAACAGTTTTCGTTTACGTGATGTACAGCATTCGACCTGATCGTGACTTTTTCAGAAATGTGGTTAAAAGTCCACGTGGAGTAATTTCTCTATACTGGCCCAATGCTGAATATAATTGCTTTTGTTTAGTTTCTTTATGTATAAATATGGGGGTATCTTTTGTTGTAATATCTTTTTTATTAGACTATTTGGATCCACTGACAAACACTTAGACACATATCAGAGGACAACACTTGATCGTGAGGGCTACTTGATCACTTTAGGAAAATAAGAGAAAAACAACATACGGCGCCAAAATTTATTGCAGGCACAGTATGTGTCTATAATTGTAAGCATATTTTACGCTCACGTTATCCTTTAAACGTATGGGGATTTTATTAGAACAATTCAAATTCTTCTACCACTGTATCTGATGCCAAAATATTTACTTCAGTTAAGCAAAACACATAATTCTCCAGGTTTTTAAAACACTGTTGTCCTGCATATTTTGCGTTGTATAATAATTGACATTCGAATATGACCAATCAAGCTCAGACATATGAATATGTAAAACAATGGCACGATAACTACACCCCCACACCCTCACATCCCCACCCCCCTCACCCCCACACACTCACCCCCCACCCCCAC